>DWGR01003022.1:0-12750 GCA_018247715.1 Heliconius burneyi | reverse complement strand
TGTGCTCCTGGGCCACGGAATTCACTACGGTTATAAATAAAATATTTCCATTTCACCGCCCTCGTAAGAAAAAGCGCGGTGTTAGGTTCCGTTCAAGCTTCCATTCAATAACCAATGGTTCAAATTGATGCAAAAAGTGGAGAACGACGTGTTTTACACTAAGTTTTCTGCCCAAAATGCTAAAAATGCTTTTTAAAAGCACATCTTTAATGTGCTAATTACTAAAGATGTGTAAAGTTAATTTAAATATTAATATTGAGGACAGCTTTTTTATACCCAGAATGAAATAAACTGGAATGTATTAACCTAATATATTTGAACGAGTATTGCTTGCAAAGACTTCTTGTCTATCACTTGTATAAAACGGTAAGATGTTGATTTTTTTTTTCAGCTTCATACTATATTCCTCATATTGCAGAG
The DNA here is from genome assembly GCA_018247715.1 of Heliconius burneyi. Lineage (NCBI taxonomy): Eukaryota > Metazoa > Arthropoda > Insecta > Lepidoptera > Nymphalidae > Heliconius > Heliconius burneyi. The sequence goes on along the minus strand of DWGR01003022.1, from coordinate 12,330 downwards.
GCAGCCTAGTGATAAGACGCTCTGCTCTCCATTTTCAAATCAACGCGACGGTATTGCCTCGACACTAGAACGAATGAATGAAAATATTAAATATTTCTTTTCCTCGACTGGGAATCGAACCCACAATCTGTCGCGTTTACAATCACACGCTTGTGCCTCTGCGCCACGACTGGCCTCAATATTTTATTATTAGCTTAAATTAAGTAATATTCTGTAAGCACCTTATTTATATAACAATCAGGCTGCTGTACTAACCCTACAAACAACTTCATCAACAGTTTGGAATACAATGAAACAACCAACCTTACAAGTTCTCTAAAAATAACTTGAAAACGTGTAACTCGAGAAGTGTTTAAAATTTCCCTTCACTTCGTTGTTGCTTATTGTTTGCTTTTAATTAAATCCCTCGAAATATACTGATTTTTATTTTTAATAACTTTGGTTATAGCCGTGCATTTGAGATTAATTTCCATATTTCCTTTTCGGGACATTTGCAAAAGTTTTCCAATATTATACGGATGGAATTTTCCATAATATTTGTGGCGTATATGGTATTTGAAAAGTTAATAATACGGGTCTCGACACGTCAAGCTCGGTTTTTAATAGGATATACAAAATATTTCAATATCCTTTTTATTACTGCATTTATATATATCCACATTTTAAGTATTATGTTGACGCTATGAGACTAATGGAAGCCCTTACTTTGTGCCTTACCTTTATATGGAAAGAAAAAAATCAATTTTAAAATATCAGTATAAGTAAGTACTTGTGGCAGATTGGTAAACTTTTTCCAATAAAAAAATATAATACATGCTAATTATAAATCAGAAACCGATCTTTTGACTAACAATTTGCATTGGAAAATTATGGAGTTAAATATAAAGATTATATTTAACATTTTTCATTTATTGAAGTGGAAATTACAGTTTTTAGGAAACAATTTAAATAATTAATTATAATTTTCTGCACTCACATCATAATATTGTTAGTTGGCTGTAAGTAAACTACAGTGCCAAGCTAAACTCAGTCCCATCTCAGAGTTGTTTTGAATCAGTTAATGTATAAATTTGGTACAAGTTTTGGGTTGGTTGAAATTTACTTAACTAAATATTAAGTTTATTGTGAAATGAAATGACTAGATGATGCTTAATACTAGGGCTTTCAATCCCGCAGCCAGAATTCAATCTCGATATTGCGAGATTGGTAACTTTCAATCCCGCTGAGATGGTCTGAGATTTGAAAAGTACCAATTGGTAGTTAGTAATTTTAGAATACCAAGATTCAAAGCCCAACTTGTAATATAAGAAGCATCATCTTTTCATTTCGAAATAAACTCTCATATTTAGGTAGAGAGAGAGAGAGAGAGATAGAATGAAATATATTGTTTTTATTTTTATGACATTTATAGAATATTTGTTAAATTGTTTGTTTTCTGGTATTATACTATTACTGATTATTATTATATTATATACACAGCGTTTTTATCAGCACCACTTTAAATGAAACCACATTTTTACTACGCTATTAAAGCCTTATACTATTTTTTTTTCATTAATGAAAAAGTATCTTTTCCAAACAAAATAAATAATACATTTATCGTTATAATATAAAACGCCATTTGTAAAGGACGACGCACGCACACATAAAACTATCGAAGGGAAACCGCCGCACACGCCTCATTCCGAAATCGAGTCGTAGGTTTTGGCGATAAAGATCAAAGTTTTTGAGTTCTGCAACTCAACACGCAATGCTTCCAGAATTCGGCAAAGAGTGAGGAACTGAGTGTCTTAGTACAAGCTTCCCTCTTCCTACCCTGCTGTGTGCGGGATACAGCGTGAAGCTGATTATAATTGATTATTGATTATATTACTTTTTCATATTATCCAATCCTTACTTTAGATATATTCATGACTCTCCCCCCAGTACGGCTTCCCCTAGATATATTATGTCTTTGTCCGAAAATCATTGTTCCATTTTTCAATACAACAAAAGAACACCCTTCAATTTTAATCCTGCCTTAGACTTGATATTGTCTACGCAAAAACACCTATTATATAACTTCTTAGTTAATTATTTATTTTCGAATATAAGTGAATTTACTATTGCAAAATATTGTTTTAATTTAAATCATAAGCCACCAAAAATAAAATCAACAGAAAGTGCTTAATTGTTTGTATTTCCAAATAAGATGAGGGTATACATATACGAGTATGTGCACCTTTTAGAACGATCTCTTTTTTTATTATCGGAAAAGTGTATTTAGTAACGTCATTGGGTTAGGTATAAAAGGTTTTTAGCTTAACATTTTCTTAAATTTTTGATATGGATATATTTGATAAATAAAAAACTTTCAATTTTTATTTGTAAGCAAAACACCTGTGGATACAATTCCTACTCAAGGAAAATATTTATAATAATTTCTATGCTCTGCGTCAATGCGCGGCGTTGAGTTCTGCCACTAAAGGCACAATGCCTCGAAAACTTGGCAGAAAATGGGAAACAGAAGTTTCATTATGTTCTCAGGTTCCCTCTGCCTACCTTGCTATGTGAGATACAGCGTAAAGCTAAAAGAAATATATAAATATAAAGTAATGTAAGACTGTTAACAAAATATTACTTTTGTTCTTAACTTTTTCTTGTTAATGTCAGTACCGCCCCGATGGGCGGTAAATCATAATTGACGTGGGTTAAAGTGAACAAACATCGTGTGCGCCTATAAATTTTAATGAGTTCGATTCCAAACATACGTATATCACTAGTTGTTTGTTTTCTGGGCGTACCTAGTAGGCTAGTTTTCTGTTTACTAGATATAAGAGTATTTCCCTTTTATACAAGCTGTGAACCTGGTGTTGAGAAGTGTTACTCCGTTCCCATTAAGATACTTCCATTTCTCACTTTTGGCTGAATTCAGAGGTTTTGCGTGTCAAATGGCGGGACCAGAGCGAGAAAATGAAAATATTATATTTTATTTCCCAAATGTGGGCATCAAGCCTACTACCGTCGCGCTTACATTCACACGCTTATTGCACCTTTGAGCTGCACCGCGAACAGCGCTGGGTGCCTACCCAGCTCAGCAGATGGAGCCTGAGAATCTAGTGTTAAGACACTTTGTTTCCATTAAGTCACTTCTGATCGCCATTTTATGCCGAATCTTCGAGGCTTTGCATGTTGAGTGACGAAACTCAACGCCGCAGAATTAAGCCAATAAAAATTATATTCACACTACTGTCAGGGTGGGACTTACTGTGTTAAATCCTAGTCGAAATTATTTATTTTGACGGAGTTTTATTGACTTTCTAACGAGAAACGACGTCCCGCTAAGTGGAACGTTGCCGGAATAAACAATTTAGCCTTCCCTTAGCAAAGGAATAGCAAATAGATTTAATAAAAAAAAATAGGAAGACCGGAGGTAACTGAATTATTTATATTTTGATCACTCAAGGAAATATAATTATTACAACTTTATTTGTAAGTAGTAATATATATTGTATTAACTGCCTTTTTTGAGCTTCACGAGTTATTCCGCATATAGCAAGGTAGGGAAAGGGAGCAATCTAGTATCATGACACTGTGCTCCGCTCCCGAATTCGCATGTGGCGTGGCGTAACTCAATGCTTTATAAGAAATTATTACGTCTATATAGTAATTGGTATAATATAATGTATATCATACTATGTTTCATCTTCGCGGGTGACTTTTATGAAAAATACAATATAACGCTGCCTTGTCGTTCATTTATTTAAAAAACTAATAATTAAGAATCGAAGGAACATCGTTGCGGCCGTGGATATTTTTCGTTTATTGCAAGACGGGGGTTGGGTAAGCGAAGCGAATGAGCGATAGGCGATGGCCCCCTATTTAGGGTTCCGTTCCATTTAAGGAAAAAAGATCACTGTGTCTGTCTGTCAAAAGTTCTTTGTCTCAAGAACACTTAAAAATATCGAGGTACAATTCAAGCTATTCACTCAAATCCACGATCCATTGATTTTCTGAAGAAAACATATTTCTACATTTACTTTATAAAAGATTTATATAGCAAAGACGTGTATTTCGACACTACAGAGGGAATCAGTATTAATACAATACTTCCGGTAATTCTTAAATGATGAAAGCCTTAAAAGTGGGAAAAATTTGGTTTTAAAGTCGCTACGTCAAGTAAGTGAAAGGGCCTGGAGTCCATATTCCAAAATAACAGCTGAAAATTAAGTCTGTTCACTTTTATAAGTTGTACTTTTCGTTGACATACAATGCAGAAATTTCTACAGAACCCTCGATATGCTAGTTCGATTCGCATTTGACCGTTTTTTAATATGTTTAATTTTTTTAACGTCGTATAATTTAGTACTTATTCAGCAAAGTTAATGTCATAGACCTGGAAAGTTCAGACTCACACGAAAAAACTTAGCGGGACTTCTTCTTACTTTAATCATCGTGTGTCATAAATTGCTTGCTTCGTGGATTAGACTCCGAGTAGTGTTGACATTTTGAGATAAAACGAAGGCGAGGTTCGTATGCAAATTGTCTTTATTCGTATTCAAGACACGTCCCTGTGTGAATATAGTTAGATATGGCGATTATAGAAAGGCATAGCTTTTTAATATAATTTTTGTAGTCTCTTTTTTAATGATATTTCTTTGTTTATTTTAACATTTTTTTTTCTAGTATTTGTGTATTTATTATTACTTATAGTAATAATATTCAATTATTAATACGTCCCGCTTACTTCACTTTAGATCCATAATAATATTTTATATTTTTAAATATATATATATATATATATATATATATATATATATCTTAACCAGCGGCCAACGTCTTCGCCCGCTGGGACTACATGATTATTCATTTAATAAATAGAATTGACTGACAGTCATTTGTGTTGATGTCAATGACTAATTTAATTTACTCGTTCAGAAACAGCCTTAAATGTTTAGTTATTGATTTAATTATTAATTATTATTTTATTTGATTTATATTTTATATAATATTCTTTGTAAAATAACTGTAATGATTGCATATTTCCAAAAAAACCCAAATCCAATATCGAATTTGAATACAATGTAATTATTGGAATAAATGAATCAAATATCTAAACAATAATAAATATCTTGTTTTGAAAGTCGGTAAAAAGTACAGATTCATCACAAGCAAATACAGATTTATTTTAAGTATAGATATGGATGACTTTATATTTGCAGGCAAATGCGTTTTAACTATCATTGGGTGGCTTTAAACTTACGTTTATAAATATTAAATTAGTTACTTACTTTTCAACAAATTTAGTTTATAAATATGTATAAGCATGTTGTCTACCACAGAAATGATACTCCAAAGTACCTAATTACACCAATTAGTACTAAAAAGGAATACCAAATAATACGCTGTGACCTCGTTATAGCTCATATGAAGATATCCACTTCCAAGACCCCTTGGTGTATTACACCGGCTATCACTATGTAAGGGCACAAATCGTCACAAGTCCTCTTGGGAGACATTTGAATGTGATATATTCGTTTCTTGAAATGATTAGGCTTATTTACGATCTAATTATAGCACCTATGACATTTTTGTTGTTAACGCCCTTCGTGGTATAATTTTATCTTTTACTAGCAATCAGCTCGCGGCTTCTCTCGAACTTTAAGCTACACATTTTTTTGTACTAATCTGATTTACTTTCGCGTTTTTTAAACATTATTATTTTAAAGGCAATATCTAAATATTAAAAACTGAAAATTCAGCCGATTCAATAAATTAGTTATTTTGTAGTAATTTTTATGAAAAAAAAACCTTAGAATTGATATAACGTTTTTATATATCAACCAATTCAAAAAGAACAAACACATAATATTAAGGTAAGTTTACCAAAATGCAATAGATAAAGAATACTGCTCTCTAATCAGTTATGCCGTTTCTGAGTTTAGCTTGCACAAACGAAGAAACAAATAGAAACATATAAATTTACAAAATGATAAGCAGACAAAATTTTGAGACACTCCAGTAATCGATTTTGAAAAACTCTAGTAACCCCTATATACCTCTCCCGGCCGGTGCACTGTCATCAACTTCTTTACATATGCTCTCCGGGGATCCTCGTTCTTCTAACGTGACTTTTCTAAAGTTCAAGTTTTTAAATACAACATTTAGTAATTAGTCAAACATCAAGCAAAGGTTGAACATTTCAGTTCAACTATGAACCTCTTTAGATCTACTAAAAGCTCATTATAATATGTTGGTTAGTGTTAGTAAAATTATAAGTACATAATATGTCAAAAGGTACTTGTGAGATTGCCAACTTTGAACGTGAACTGACATCAATGGAAAGTTTTAATGAAGATGTGTTACCGAAAGATGCGCTTAAGCGTAGGTAGCGGACTCGATTTTCGTGTCGAACAAACTTTAATTTTATAAAACGTTTTCAAAGTCTCGTTACGCTTTATAGTATAAGTAGTTTATAAACAGTTTTTATATGCGGCTACGCCCACATGGTTAAATAGTTTTTTGGCTCTTTCAGGATTCACGCTGTATCCCGTATATAGCAAGGTAGGCAGAGAGAACCTGGGAAGAGCACTCAATATTAAGACACTTTGTTCCTATTAAGACACATCCGTTTCCCACTTGTCATCGAATCGTGGAGGCATTGCGCCTTGAGTGGCGGAACAGAACCTCGTCACCAGACCGAGAAAATGAAAACATTAAGCAGTTAATTTCATTAAATAGTTAATTTAAGAACAAAACAAGAAGCAAATATTTTGTATATATAATTTTCTGCGTTTTTATTTTGATAGGTATAGTTTTGATGTTAGTTTTCTTTATATTATTATAATGTGCGTAATACAAATTTATACCAAATTCCAAAAATATTCCTACAAAAGATCCTTCAAACAAACCCACAGGTATTAAAATATGGTTCAAACAATGAATTAATGTCGCATCACGAACTCTGTCCTAATATTAAAACTTTGACGTTTCCCTGAAGATAGCTCAATGAACCTTTGTGCGTTATAATAAAGCTTTTCATTTCCTGAATTATTATTCAAATATTTTTGCTCGTTAGCTTTAAAATGTAAGGCGCAAAAAAATCTTATATTTTTATAGATTTTTATACCATTTTACGATTTTGACTTCTTTTTAGGGTTCCGTATTTAATGTAAAATTTATATTAATACGTGAAGCAAAACTTTATACAAGTTTTTACGATAATTATCGGCATGGTAGTGTATGAAATATGGAACATCTATAGTCATATAAAAAAGTGCAGAATGCTAATATTTTTCAAAAATAATGCATAAATAGAAAATAAATATAACACACACTGCTATTTGTTACATTTTAGTATAAAACGTAAACGTTGACATGGCAATGCGTTTTGTACGCGTAGATTTGTTCCTTAGTATATATATATAAATAAATAAGTTATAATCAAATTTGCATAGTAATTAACAGTTAGGTTTGAGATCCCAGGGCCACCAGACCTACGTCATTTTAGCAAAGCTGAAATTTGGAGGACTATTAGTCTAATATGTACTTAGGACAATATGCCTACTCACTAACTTTATAGTGGGGTCGTTTCCGAAGTTTCGCCATATAACGGTATGTCTCTGTCTGGGAAGATGATTAAGCCATTGGATTGGTCTGGCGGCTCTGGGATCTTGGGCTAATAGCATGATCTACTTGCGTTGACAATCTAACGGTATCACACAATACTGTGATAGCGTGATACATCCATTTTAATTATTTTTCAAGATTGAGTAGACTTGAGGCCAGTCGTGGCGTCCCTTCGCCTCGACTGGCCTGTAAACGCGACTGGTTGTGAGTTCAATCACCACTTGAGGAAGTGGAATATTTTACATTTTCTGTTCTTTACTGTGGTGAAGAGGCAAAGCGTTTCGTTGAGTTCCGCCTCTCAACACCCAATGCCTCCAGAAGTCGGCGGAAAATGGGGACTAAAGTGTCCTTAATACTAGGTTCCTTCTGATTTTTGATTTAACTTAATTTTAACTTAATTGATTAAATAATCAATTAAAAAAACTATCAATGTAATTGGTTGGCCTTATAACTAAATAAATATGTATTTATTTATTATTTATTACAGATTAAATTAAAGTTAAATGAAAAAAACATTATATATTAAGAAAAGACAGATAAATGGCATCAAATTTAACAACAGATCTAACAACAAAAAAAAAACAATTAACCGAACGTAATAATGAATAAAACAAATAAGACTAGTAAGACAAGAGAGAGAGAGAGAGAGAGAGAGAGAGAGAGAGAGAGAGAGAGTCCAAGAGCCTTGCAAGCATTTTGTGTTATGTTAAAACACGTCACAAATTTTAGAACCTTCTGCTGAAATACAGCTCAGTTGTTATTTGAGCAGGAACATTTTAAATCAAAGTAATAAACTTGTAACTCACATTTTACTTGTTAATTAAGAAAATTATAAAGTAAACCAAAAACAAAACTAGCAACCTATAAATATTGAGCTAAATTTATTAAAGTCGAACACGAATATTATAAATTTACTCACAAAGCTGCCTGAAGCGCAAATATACTGTAATATTAAGGATTTTGTTTCATAATACTACGTGGTATGGCTTAAATTTGTATAGCAGTCATTTTGATTAGCTTCTAATAATAGAAAACTGAAATGTGGACTCTATCATTGGAAACAAGTCGTATATTTTAAGAAAGTGAAGGTCAAAAAGTCTGAGTCGAAATAGTTTATGTCAAATCAAAATAAACTTAATAATACCTTTCTACTTCAGCTGCAAATAAAACTGTTTATTCACAGCGTATATAGGTAGGTATACATGGTTATAGTAATTTAATATTTCCTAGTATTTTTTAAATACTAACAAAAAATAAATTTTATGTAAAAAATATTTTGTGAAAGACAACAGAAAACAAATAACCTAGTATTAAAACATTCCATTCTTCACGAAGTTAATTCCGGAAGTCGTTTTACCAGGATGGAAAAAAAATCTCTTAGTAACAAAACCCATTATCATGCGTTGAAGTTTTCACTCTATGAAAATTTCAAAACCATTAAAATCCAAAGACATCTTACAGTGTAAAGTTAATCTTGCGGTAAATAGCTCTAATTTACTTATTCTTTTTATAACTACATACATTCATTCAATAATTATTCGCTACTAGAAATAATTATTGTATATAAATAAATAGATTTTTCGACAATATTTGTACTATTTGCGAAATATTCTGTTTCCGACATCTCAGAGTATTTGATAAATATGTTGTTACAAAATATTTTATAAACCAAATAGTCTTTTGTTCCTTCCCTTTGTTATTTATCCTCAATTGTTACCGGATAGCGAAATTGTTATCTCTTCGGCTGTACCTATTGTGAGTTTAATCATAAAAAGATATCGTGTGGTAAATTAAAAAATATTGAAATTTTGAAAAACATATCTTAGAAAGATATTCATATATAAATCAAATAAATCAGCTTCACGTTGTATGCGGGAACCTAATGTTAAGACACTCCGTTCCCCACTTTCTGCCGAACTCCTGAGGATTACGTGTTGAGTGGCAGAGCTCAACGTCGTACTTTTGCCTCGAGTGGGGATCAAACCCACCACCGTCGCGTTACATTCACACCCTTGTGCCGCTGCGTCACGACGGCTTCAATGGTAAATATATTCATATATATTTACCATATTTTTAAATAGCCCAAGAAAACAAAATTTAAAACCGTTATGGTCACAGTTTTTGTTTAGATACAACCCTTAAAGACCACCAAGACCAGGTTTGTATGAAATCTATCCTTCAACTATACCATTGATACAGTGTCTAGAACTCAGCTGAGGTTCATTTTCTATAAGTGACATTGAATGTCATATACTTTAAAAAGGTTTTATTATACTTTCATAGCTTATTTATTTATTCATTCATTCATGTTTTATTCATTTGTTATTTAATCGAATATGAAATTTTTAACACTACGTTCTCTCAGCCTATTCTCTCGTATTGCAATCTGTGGGATCAAACGTGAAACTGTAAAGATAGCTATCTACTATCTCAATGTTCTCAATGAATCTGAGTATGTTCTTCTTTCTTGTTATTGTAACAATTTCACTCACACTTGTAATTGGATAATTTTCATTTTTCCACACAACACTCCTTAACTGTTGGAATCATCGGTTCTTATTCCTTTAAAGTATTTATTTCGAAAAATTGGGCTCTAATAATTATTATGTGTTATATTTTTTTTAAATTATTATTAATATTTAATACTTAATGTATTATATTGTTATTTTCGTCAGAAAAGAGACATGATTTATTGAAAGGCCGAATTCAAAACTAAACAGCGTTTGACAGATTTGGTTCTTTGATTGACTTTTGATTGATGGAAATCAATGCCATGGTAGTGAAAATAATTCAATACCCCGATTGGTATTTGACGTTCAATGGAATTTGAATCTAGTACAGTACTACATTCTTTGAACTAAATTTATTAAGATGTGGCAACATAACCAAAACGAAGAATAAATTTATTTTAACCATAGTTTCACTTCATGTTACTTCAGTAGTTATAGTTTAACATACAAATAACTTTGAAGGTTTACGCGAGAGTTAGATTAAACTGCACTACAGTGTTTACATTTTCCTATAAAGTATAGGGAAATTCGTATGTAAATCTGTACGTAATATATTCAGGACACGTTCAATATATGTATTAAATTCTTAGATCTAGTTCGAGACGACATCGACATAGGGTTATCTAAAAATAAACTTTCGTGTAAGCTTTATGTATTTTTTATACCTTTCAAAGCTTAATACTCCATATACATTTTTAAATTCATTAGTTCATAATCAATTTAAATATAATATAAAAACAATTCTTGCATTATATAATTTAGGTATATAATATAACAACAAATAAAAAATGAGGCCAGTTGTAGCGTAGGGTGGCGCAAGCATGAGACTGTAAACGAGACGCAACGCGAGGTTGTGTGTTTGATTCCAACTGAAACTAAACTGAAATGAAATATTAAATATTTTTACTTCTTCCCCCTGGTGAAAACGCAAGCCGTTGTGTTGAGTTCCGCAACTCAACCAACATAACCTCAAGGAATCGGCGGTTAAAAGAAAAAAAATGAGGAGAGGAGTATCTCAACACTAAGCTCCTGTCTACAGTCTACAGTACCTCGAGATACAACGTGAATCTGAAAAAAAATAAGATTCTCATAAAAACAAGGGAATAATATCATATTTCAGGCAATTGTGGAAGTAGTCAGAAGATTTTCACCGGATATATTATCTGTCAATTACCTGCGAACACCCCTAGGGGGGTTGATATTAAGGAACAAAGGCGTTGGCCATCTATAAGAACATTTATCCTAGCCCACGGTAGTTAATGACCTCATTTGCTGAATCATAAAATTTTATTTTCTGTATTAAGTGTACAAATCATTTTGTTTGGTATTATATTTCATACTACATATACTTTTTATATTATTATACAAGAGGAATAAATTTTACATTTTTGTATTTTTTGACGAATTAAAGATAGAACGTAGCGGGACTCGAACCCCGCTTCTTTTAAAAACTCCCAAGTTTCCTTTCGTACTTAACAAATTGTAAATTATTTATTTTTATTCATTACTATTCATGACATTAGAGAACTTTATCTAGTATTAGAAATCAAAAGCCTAATCCTATTCACAATATCATTATCATTGAGTAATTTGCAAACCACACGTTGATGACGACTGGATATTCATGTAAAGACCGGGCTTAACCTTGTTTACATACAATCAAGCGTTTCAGTATTATTATACAACCTGTGTACTAACTCACTTATTAATCTAGAGCTAGAAATAGAACACAACTTTTGACCAATTTAATTATAAGAGACGTTTGTCTTTGTCTCGAGCAAATATTTGTAAGCGTCACCCAGGAAACCCAGTGTTTAGATACTACGTTCCCAATTTTTCGCTGAATTTTGAAGGCATTGCGTGTTGACTGGCGAAACTCAATGTCGCACTTTGCCTTGATAAAAGATATAAAGACATAAAAATAAAATATTTCATTTCCCCGAATGGGAATCAAACTTAAAACTTGTCGATTTTACAGTCACACTTTGTGTCCCCGCTCCACGACAGTCCAACCTCATATTATTTCATTACAGTAGAAATAATCACAGCAAAATTATTATTAATATAAAATAAAAAAATTATGCCATTCTACAAGTTATGGTCATTTTAATCTTCTTTTGACTTATTCCAACGTTTATGACTAGACTTAAGCACACCGGTATTGGATCGTAAAACGTAAACCGAAAATACTGGCTATAAAGTAAGATTTGAG
>DWGR01003021.1:0-12750 GCA_018247715.1 Heliconius burneyi | reverse complement strand
TTCCCCGCTATTACGCAGATTGAGCACTTCCACCCTTTCGAGCATATAGCTCTTGCGCTCCACTCTGCCGGCCAGTAAAGGCAAGCCAGAGGCGGGGGATAGATTACAATTCCCCTCCGGAGGACTCCGGTCCGTGGGGTCGCCACTCCCCAACAGCTCGCCACAAGCTGCCCTGCGGGTTATTATTATTATTATTATGAGATATATAATCTTTTCGGTATAATAAAGCATAAATAAATAAATGTACATACTTCATTAAACTCCATTGCTTTTTCAAGTTCTGTTGCCTTTTCTGCTAGACCTTTTTCACCTAATCGAGCTCTCTGTTCCTCTAACCTCTTCTTTTCTTCTTCAGCCATTCTAAGAAAAATTTAAACTTAACTTAAAAAAAATACACAAGAAGCGTAACACAGCATCTCTAAATGCGACGGTTGTAGATTCGATTTTTTACTCAGGGAATGAGTTTAATAAGCAGTTTTTAAATTACTACTACAAGCTACTATACTTGAGATTCTGATTTTGTTTATAATCATATTGAGGTCTGATTTTGTTTATGTTTATAATCATATTTATGGTCCCTAGTCGGAGTGCACAAAAACGGTAGGAAGTAATAAGTAGAACAATGTATTATTTTTTCGTTTGTTTGCACGAAATAATATGAATGAAAAATCTATAAATAAAAAAGGTATCCAGCTAATAATATAAAATTTCCAATAAATCCCGAACACTTACTTATTTTGCAGTTCGATGCTGGGTGAGCCGACGATTACTACAAGTTCTTCAGTAAAGTATTTCTTCATTAGCCCGAGCCAGTATTCGGCCTTCTCTTCCAATAGTTCATATAATACTTTTTGAGGATTTAAACGATCTACAAACTGGAAACAAATTAGATTAATAATGTTGCCATCATCTTAATTTTGTGGCTGCGAATAGATATTCTTACGACTATTCTGGTTGGTACGTATATTTATAAATGAAAAAAAAAACTGCTGTGAATTTTAATTTCTTTTTTATTTTTTTAAATTATTAATACTTTCTATTATATTCTTACAGGTGAAGTCGCCTGTCTGTATTATTTGTACCATAAGCTTCATCATATTTCACACAAATAAAAGAGTGGAAAATACATAAAATACGAGTATATCAAATACCTGATTCAATTGAGAGAATATAAAAATAAACCTTAATACTTCAATAAATACAAACTTACATCTTGTTCATTTTGCGAATAAAGCGCATCTCCAATACATCTGAATGCAATAGAATGATGGGGGTCCGACTCCAAGCTAGCCATAGTTTCTCTAAGGTGTTTCTTTAATAAGCGCTCCATTCTTTTCATATCGATTGTTTCGTTCCCAGAGGCAATATTTTGCAAGCACTTTTTAGCTTCGTCTCGTGCGATACCTAATTTGTCTATGGGCACATTGTCTAATTCGATTTTAATGAGCGTTGCCAAATTTTCTCTTATATTATATGACACCTGTAACATCAAACATTTTTAAAAAAAACACAGTCTAAGCTCCATAATTGAATCACATACTGGACAGCTCTTAGCAGAACCGGTAGTAGCAACATATGCGTTCAACAATTCTTCAAATCAAATTCGAATGAAGAATATTTTTAAATAAACAAAAAATCAAAAACTTACATCCCCCGCCAGCGCGTCCTCGCGCTCCACGAGCGCGCGTTGCAGCGGCGCGGCCGCCGTGTCGCACATGTAGCGCAGCAGCAGCGCGCACGCCGTCAGCTCGCGCTGCGACCCCGACCGCGTGAGCAGCGGACCACGCCACCCGAACAATACCTTCAATTGGGGATTTATATATAAATTTTATTCATGTAATATAATAATAATTTAAGATTAGAAACAAATTATAAATATATAACAATATGTAAAGTATAAGCATTATTAATATTTATAAGTAATAATAATTTAATATTAGGCCAGTCGTGGCGCAGGGGCATAAAGTGAACTGTAAAAGCGACTAGTTGTGGGTTCGAACTCCACTCAAGGAAATGAACTATTTATTTCAATTTATACTTTCATTTCTTCTCACTGGTGCCCAGGCAAAGCGCGGCTTTAAGATCCGCCACTCAACATGCAATGTCTCAAAAATTCGGCGGAAAGTCGAAAACAGAGTGTCTTAACACTAGGTTCCCTCTGCCTAGTCTGATGTGTTCGGTTTTTTTTAAATAATTTAAAGTATTCAATAGTGCTTGTTATGGCATAAATGAATAAGGAATATTTATTTTTTATTTTTGTGTTCTCGGCATTATAGTCGTCTTGTTAAGAACATTACATTAGTTTATTGCTATAAAAATAATGTTGCAAGTTTGTCTTAGATTGTGATTGTTTGATGGTTAGGTAGACCAATGAGAGAGAGTGAAGCGAAAATAGCGTCTTTAATAATGGTCTACAAATTGTTTATAGTCGATAGTGTTATTGAGATTTAAAAAAAATCTAATTTGGCGTTTTTAAAAATTTTAGTTAAACTAAACCAAATATTTTGGAAAATACCCATTCATGATCATTACTCAATTCTATATCATGTATAAAATAAGTTGAGATGCGTTAAGTTACTTGATAACCTTAACAAGCATAAAAATTTAAATAACAAATATAATACCTGTCCACAGTCTTCAGTGTCAGCCGGCCACTGTTCTTTAAGTTCACCGTAAATTGGCGGAGGAGGGATTGTTTGCCACGGCTTGACCCACTCTTCTTGTGGTTCCTTCTCTTTCTATATAAAAAAATATAATAGTTATGTTTGCTTATTAATTCCTTGATTCTTTTAAATTTATAAAAATTGTCAATTTAACACTTAGAAAGTTACAATTCAAATATAGTAGATTATTTATTTATTAACTCAGTTCTATAGTTTATCTAAATTTGACTTTATTCCAATCTCCTGTAAACTTTCCTTTTGATATGTCCTTTTATACATAGGGATCATAATATTGATTAGTTATAATAAACATTTTGTTTTTTTTTTAAGGAACGAAAAAACAAAACATAAAATTAATAAAATTTAATTATAGCCGCTGGCTGATTGTAAATGGACAGAAAGAAAAAAAATGAGGAAATAAATATAGAAGGAAACTTCTCCCCGACTTTTAATTTTTTTCCAAGAAATATTATTTGAACATTATTTAAAAGGATTAAAAAAAATGTTTATTAATTTAACCCTGAAGGTATGCAATTATTGTTATTAGCTTTGTAGTGCATAATATCATAGTCACCTTAGCAATAATGTCATCCTCCACAGTGGCAAGTGCTTTAAATACATCCTCTGCTTCAATCTGGCCTGTTAAGATGATTGTTAAATTTTCAGCTCTGTAAAATTTTCTATGAAACTCACGAACCTGTGAAAGAAATAAATGTAAAAAATATATATCTTCAGAAAAGTTGAGGTCGTCGTGGCGCAGTGGCACAATGGTGCGATTGTAACGCGACAGTTGTGGGTTTGATCCCCACTTGATGAAGTGAAATATTTGGCATCGTCTGGTATCAAGGCAGGTGCATTGTTGAGTTCTGCCACTCGACATGCAATGATTCCAGAATTTAGCAGATAGTGGGGTATGGAGTGTCTTAACACTAGATTCCCTCTCCCTATCCTGATGTGTGCAGGATATAGCGTGAAGCTGATTTATTTTTTTATATTTTTAGCATCAAAACACAGGAAACCTAGTGTTAAGACATCTTGTCTTTTGCTTAATTTTCAAAACATTGCATGTTAATTGACATAATTCAACACCACACTTTTTTATCCTTACCTGAGTGAGGAAAATAATTGATCTCTGGTTAGGATCAGACCTACAACCCCCATGTTTATAGTCAGATGCTGTGCTGCTTTACCTGTGCCATGACCACCCACTTAGTGATTTTTTATATGGGTTTGTTTTATTTATACGGGTTCACATATGAAGAACAAATATGAAATAAAGAAAAAGAATTTGTTCAACAATACTGCCACAAAATAATTGTCTTACTGAATTGACTGACCCTTCATCTAGAATGTATATTGTCTTTTAAATAATAATGTTATTAACACCAAAGTGATTTATATTATTAACTAAATATTTGTGTATTTGAAGCGAGCAAAGCCATGAGCAGCTTGCTAGTCTATTATAATAATTATGTTTATATAATACAGTTGTCATAAGATTATTATCATGAAAGTAATTTTCAATAAGTAATAATATATTTAAGTATAAAAATAATAGCATAGAATTCATTAACTTATTAGTAAGTATAACACTCCGCTACTACTTTTATTATAAAATAAACCTATAAAGGTTTTACTTTTAAAATGAATTTTGTTTAAAAGATTATAGTTTTTAGTTAGTTAGTTTTTAAATAGGTACCTAAAGAAAGTTAAAATTGCTTAAGTGTCAGAACTGAAGACCATACTTTGTTGTTACCAGAATTTAACTTAAAATCAGTTTTGAAATCATAAAAAAATTAAATAGTTAATATTTTTTACTCTCACTTTAGTGTTACTTGTAGAAACTCGCAGATTCTCCATAATTCCTCCAGTTTCAGCAGAATATCCATTGTCTGGATATATAGCTCGGAGTAATTTCAGCTCACACCTATTAGATGCAGATATATTTATTATAACTATTGATTATAAGCTATATTTAATAATTTAACATACAACAGCACAACTTCTAATTGGAAAATAGAACTGTAAACATAAATATTATGACCTGCTATCTGCTGTATTTTCTCTTCCCTGCATTTCACAATAAACAACACCTGCATCCTCTCCATCACCATCAATATGATGGACTTCAGTTATAAAACCTTGATCAGTGAGTGTAGGTCTTAAAATATGGTCGAGGTAGATGGGCAATAATGTCAGCATACCCGCATCACCCGCTGTATAGATAGTATAGCAAGTGTGATCTGTATCTGTCCAGGCGTTGGTTCCATGTGCCATACAACGGTTAGCCAACAAGTCCAAAATTCCCTTGTACGGATACCGCTCTGAACCCAAAAATATTAAATGTTCTAATGTGTGCGGTAAGCCGTCGTCATCGTGGGCTTCAGTTGCTGAAAATGTATTGCCTTATAGATATTTATCCAAATATAAAAAAGGTTACTGTAATAAAAATAAAAAGACCTACCAAGACAAAAAAATCCATTTACTAAAGGACCCTCGACGTTTGCTATTATCACCGTTAGTCCCGTTTTCTCCGATACATACTTATTTACAGGTATTACATCGGATGCCTTTGTTGAAGATATTAATTTAAAATGCGACATTTTTACTTAATTATAATAAGATCTTATTTAAAAATATTATAATAAAAACAATGATATTTATAAACGACTACCCGACTAGTTCGCTCAGTACCGGCAAACTAAATAGGTTAATAATAGCACTTCTAACAAGCACCAGTAAATCGTCACTCGAAAATCATGAATAATGACGTTAGCTAAGATCAATGACAATACCATTGACATTTCGAATTACTTAATTGATGTCATTATGACAAGCACAGGATATGTAATAAATCGATTCTAGTGCGTTCTTTTTATCGTAACAGTAATTAATGTATTAATAATTATAAACTATCGTTATCGTTAAGTAAAATCTTTCGTCTAATTAGTTTGAAATTCATCTTTTTACTCATTAAATTCACCTAAACGATCTATTCATATTTTAAAGAGCAAATTTAATATATATTTAATATCTGAAAATATAGTTAATAGTGATTTAATACATACTCCGTGTATCGAGATACATACTGTATCTCGATACTCGGATTTACGGTGGTTATGGGCAGAGAACTTCAGTACCTATGCATTTCACTCCATACCTATATGCTTAGAGATTTTCTAGTGAAAAAAAAAACACTGTTTAATCAACAGATATATTTTTGGGGATGTGTGATTTTATGGATAAAAAATCACAAATATTTAGTGGTGGTGGTAGTGGTTGTCAACGAGTGGTAAGGGTTGTCATATATAAAACTTCACTTAATTATATAGGTGCAAACACAACATGCAAAGTAACATTTTTAAATATTTACAAGAACGTACATAAAATTATTCGGGCGAATTGAGAACCTTTCCCTTTTTTGTAATCGGTTGAAAATTAAATAATCCTCTGGGAAAATCCTCATTTTGACGTTGGTTTTTTACCAAATGCAACGATGGAGAATCTCACTTTTGATATTAATTTTAACAATGTTTGTCTTTATAATTTATACTCGTATAATAAAACAGTAAAAATATTTTGTCTGTACATTTAATGTTTTTGACTGAAATGGATAGAAGGGCACTTAAAAAGAATAATAGAAAGCAAAAATATTTTTCTAGAATTTCTTGTCTGTCTGTCTGTCTGTATGTATGTGTGGTCACGCTAATCGTCGAAAGTACTGAAATGATTTACTTCAAACTTTCACCAATCGCTTTGTTTTAACTCAACATCTTAAATTTGTTTCATTAAAATCGGTTCATTAAAAAAAGTTATGGGCGTTTGAATGAACTCAAAGCATGAGTTTTCCTGCAAATATAAAGCAATCCACACTTATACTTATAATAAATCTGTATTTGTTTGTGATAAATCTGTTTTTTAACCGACTATTAAAACAAGGAGGAGGTTCTCAATTAAATATTTTCGATTCGATACATACTCGATTCATTTAATTATTTTGAATTCGTTTTCGATATTGGATTATTCGATTCGATTTGCGTATTTTTTGTAATATGCAATCAATATAGTTATTTTAAAAAGAATATTATAAAACCTTACTCAAATCAATAATTTAACATTAAAAACTGTATCCGAGAGAGTAAATTAAATTAGTCATTGACATCAACACATTATGTCTGTCTCATACAGAATTGACTCTGTTTATTAAATGCTTAATATGATCATGTAGTTCAAGCGGGCGAAGCCGCTGGCTGGCTGCTAATAGTATAATAAAATGTTTACCAAAAAAAAAACAATCTTTGTCAAATAAAAAAAGGATAATCGAAATCGATTGACGCGACATTCACCTATTCGCCCATTTGTCGCGTACATACCGAATGCAAGTTTAAGACTTATATGATTTTCTCATAGATACCATTGTCAGAAATGGCAAAGCACTACCTTTTCAATAAAAAAAATCATTAAAATCGGTTCACCCAGTAAAATGTTATGAGATAATAAACATAAAAAATACAGTCGAATTGATATACTTCTTTTCTTAAAGAAGTCAAGTCAAAGTCCACGTTGTATCCTGCACACAGCAGGGTAGGCAGACGAAACATAGCGTTAAGAAACTCCGTTTCCCACTTTCCGCCGAATTTTTGCAGGCATTACGTGTAGTTCAGGAGCACAAGTGTGTCACTGTAAACACGAATGATTATGGTTTCAATCTCCATTTGAGAAAATTAAATGTTTCTTTAAATTAATATTTTAATTTTTCACTCTGGTGTCGAGGCAAAGTGCTGCGTTGAGTACCGCTACTCAACACGCAATGCTTCCGGAATCTGGTGGAAAGTGGAGAAGGCAGTGTCTTAATACTATGTTTCCTCTGCCTACTTTGACGTGTGCGGGTGAAGTTGAATTAAAAATTTAAAAGTGCTTGAAAAAAAAGTTTATCGAGTACTTAATCAGTCTAATTCATGTCATCGTTTTGTTATGTCATAGAAGAATAGGCATAAGCATATTACTTTCTGGCATATTTTCAACAATGAATTTTGAGTTGGATACCAAATGTAAGAAGACCCTGTGAAAGCCAGGCTTAAAAGCTCAGCAGCCAGCACATTCATAACAGTAATAATAATAAAAAATACAAGTTTCTTTCAATTTACATGTAATTTATCGGATTAAATAAATTAATCTCTACACGTTTAAATATTTCTTAGATAATATATTACATATACGTCAATTATGGTTGTCGATTTACGATACGGAAAAAGAATAATTTTCATCAATCTATATATTTTTTTTGCCTGTTGAACCAAATTATTTTTTTATCATTAGATAAATAGCAAGATTTTTTTACACTTATCATTCAGGCTTAAGGTTTACTCAGGTTAGAGAAGTACTGGGAAATCTAAACCTAGTCACCTAATATAGAAACGATTATTTATACAAATAAACAGTTTCTATGCAGATTCTATACAGACGATGATGTTGATTACATCTATATTTTGAGATACAAGATAAAAGAGATTCAGTAAATTAAAACAATCAAAAACAAGTCGAAAAAGTTACATAAGATCTCGGTAGTTTTAAATAAAGATCAGAAATAACAATTCGCGACATATATTAAATAAAACTATTTTAACCGGTTTAATCACGTATATTTTTGATACATTTTTAGAAACCCGACGTTTCGAACACTTTGCAGTAGTCCGTGGTCACGGAGAGACTGAGGTGGCATTCGTCTGTCAGTTGATTATTATATCAATCCAACGCCAACGATTTCTTAATTGTCTCGCGTACTGCCCTGGATTCTTACAAAATGAGCTGACTGTATTTTGCCTTCTGGTATGGTGGGGTTGAGACTTCAAGGATTTCATTAGTGGGTCCCAGGTGGTAGAAAGCTTCCAGTCATCCTCTCTATTGAAATTTTGATGTTTTTGTATTTTAATAGCCTCGCGCATCATTCTAGGAATATATCTGTATCCTTAGCGAGGATTTGGGGTTTATCAAACCTTATGTAATGGCTGGGTTAATCCACAATGTGTTCACATACAGCTGACTTTGATACATGCCCATTTTTGATATTAGAGATGTGTTCCTTCACCCTAATACCGATGCTTCTCTTTGTTTAACCGATATATGGCAAGCCACAGTCACAATCTAGTTGTATACACCTGCACATTGTAAAGGAATATTACTTTTGACTGGTCTCAAGAATTGGTTTACTTTCTTGTTAGGCTTGAATATAGTTTTTATACAAGCTCTTCTTAAGATGTTACCAATCCTGTCAGTAACACCCTTCACATATGGTGGAAGTGCTGGCTGTCTCTCTACCGTGGGTAGCTTGACCAGAAGACCAGCTTCTAACAACGCTGGCGGGGAACTGGCAGTTTGTTCTGATGAAGGGAATTCTTCACCTGGCGAAGCTCGTCCCCTAGTGTCACAGAGGTGGTGGGCTCTCTGAAACAAAGATTTACCAACGGTAAATAACTGTGTAGGGTGGTGGTGCGATTTACCATTGAGCGACATACCATACATAACTTACTTAAATTATTTTTTTTTGATCGCTGAATTTTAGATTCTTTTTTGGTTTAGAAATCAGAATAATAAGTACCTACTTAAAAAGAGAAATATTTTTTTTCATTTGTTTAAATTCTTCTAACAAATATCTCGTGCGTCTGCTTAATTATTTGTGAAAATAATTAAAAGATAGTATCGTTTATTTGCTTGTTGTAAATTCCTACGTAAAAGATAAGGATTTTCAATTAAATCCATGGTTGATAATAATTCATTTTCATTCACATATCAGCAATCATCAAATATTTAAGTCGGCATATAATAAAACAGTAAAAAGATTTTGTCTGTACATTAAATATTTTTGACTGAAATGGATAGAGGAACATTTAAAAAGAGTAATAGAAAGCAAAAATATATATTTTTTAATTTATTGTCTGTCTGTATGTATGGTGACGCTAATCTTCGAAAGTACTAAACCGATTTACTTCAAACTTTCTCCAATTGCTTTGTTTTAACTCAACATCTAAAGTTTGTTAATTAAAAAAAAGTTATCGTCGTCTGAACGAACTAAAGGCATTAGTTTGCCTGCGAAAATTATATAGCAATATATATCTATGGTATATATTCAATGGTACCGTCTCGGTATAATATATGCGAGGACTACCTCGAATGAATGCGTTCATCTTGGACTCCGTGACGTAGCGGATAAGCTCCAAGAGCGTCGGCTGAGATGGCTTGGCCACGTTACGCGCCGGCCTAAGAACTAGGTCGGCTGCAAGTGCCTTGCTATGTCAGTCCCTGGAGTGAGACCTCTCGGACGCCCAAGAAAGCGCTGGTTGGATGTCGTGACACAGGACATGAGAGCCAATGGTCGAACCACCGAGGACGCTAAAGACCGTGCAAAGTGGTGTAGGCTGAGCAGAAAGGCAGACCCTGGCTATAGCCGGGATTAACCAGGATAAAAAAGATTCAATGGTACCGAGGGAAGCGGGCGAAGCCGCTGGCAGGCCGCTAGTCTAAGATAAGTTTATAAAAATATATAAAGGATAGGAGGGCACCGATTACAGCGGAGTTGATTAAGCAATTAATTTTAACTCCATAACATGGCTTAATAAATTGTGGGTGACAATATATTTGTCTATTTCTTTTGCCCAAATATAGTTCGTATATAGGGGGTACCCTTATTCTAAATTATATTTCGCTTCCATTAAATTTACCACTTCATTCAATCTCACGCTGTATCCCGTATAGCAGGGTAGGGTCCGCATAGAGGGAGTCTATTGTTAAACACTCCGCTCCCCATTTTCCGCCAAATTCTGGACGCATTGCGTATTGAGTGGCGAAACTCTACGCCTCGCTTTGCCTTGACACAAGAACGAAGAAGTGAAAATAATAAATATTTTATTTCCTCGAGTGGGAATTGACCCACAACCTGTTGCGCTTACAGTCACACGCTTGTTCTAGATACTGATCTCAAAAATATATCTCTTAAAAAAGGAATCAAGTGTCAATTGAAAAAAAAAAGTTATAACATTATTTACAAAACAATACAAATAACTTGCACTGGAAAATAAATTTAGATTCTTATAAATTTGGCTAAATAACGAAAAGCGAGACATTCTAACTATTGTGCTCCTTTAATACACTACCTCAATTTTTTTTTTACATAAAAAAAATTGACACATTTCATTTACATGATATAATAATGTTAAATAATAAATATTTTTATTTAACAGTAGTGTTGTACATTAAAATAATTAGATAACACCGTAACTTACTTAATTACTTCCCTCGAAATCTGTTTGCTTTCTGATTATTTACTAACTACTCGTAGTAATCGTGGTGCTTACATTGTAATACATTAACGCTGGTTGAAATAGTTCGGATGCTATCTGTTGAGATATCAAAAGGACACCTTTGCATATTTGGATTCTTTTGATAAACATATTATAAAAGTAAATCCTTTCACCTTTCTAATCCACTCTCTTCTGCTTAAGTATTATATACGAATATAATCTATAATTGTACCTAATGTGCTATAGGAAGGTCATTACTATCCGCATTAACGTGAATATTAAAAAACTATATATTAAAATTAAATTATGAAATGTTAAATGTTTTCTTATACTGACTTCTTTATAAAACAACTTTTACGTGCTGATCTTTTATTTTTTTATTCTCAACAAGATTTATATTACAAAGTAATAATAAGTGTGTTCGTACCTCTAGTATTAATGGCGTGAGGCAAATTATATTGTGATTGTAACATATAGAATGAGAGAATTTGTAATACTATATTTTAATATATCAGCATTGAATTTCGTCATTAGTTACTATGCGCTACATTGGAATGTTAGGCGAAAAGGAGAGAAAACATATTTATTTATTTTTTTCAGAGTGAAGACACTCCGTTCCCCACTTTCTGTCGAATTCTGGAGGTATTAAGTGTTGAGTGACAGAACTCGACGTCGTGCTTTCGCTTCGACACCAGAGCGAATAAATGGACATGTAAATTGAAATAAATATTTCATCTCCTCGAGTGCGGATCAAACCCACAACCATTCGGTTTTACAGTCACACATTGTGCCTCTGCGCCACGATTGGCCTCATACTTACTTAATATTATCTTAAATAGGTACCAGAGGAGAGGAGGAGATAGAAGAGGCTAGAAATAGAATAGACGTGAGGCATTTGTTGCTGGAATCTTTAGGCCGAGATAAATTATCATCAGCTACCCGGCACTTGAACCTTGAACTAATATATTTGCTTAAGATAAGTATTGTCAGTGGTATAAATCACACATAAATATTTTTTTGCGTGACTCATTGTTTAAGAATTGAAAATAAAAAATATAACAATAAAAAAATATTCACATTGTTAAAGGCCCAGTACAATTATCAAATTAATGAGTTAAATTATATATAAAAACTGAGTTACACGAGCTCATGTACCGCACTACCAACTGCAGTACATAAGTGTCATATATAAAGTAGTATATGTTAAATTAATGAATGGCTAATGATTGTTATTTAAGAAGGTACTTATTTGCTTTGTTAAGTAATATTCAAGTGGGTGATCATATATGACAACTTTAGTTCATGTTAGCCTACTTAGCTAAAACAATACTTAATGTGAACTCAGTGTCTTATTTACGTTACATATAAGCTTATAGACGAGTATATACTAAAAGAGAAAGCTTTGAGGACTCTACGATTATTCAGATAGATAGTCTATAAATGTTTTACTAAAGAGGTAACGCACAATCTAGCAATTAACAAGTTTAAATTTGAGAAACAAGTCGTCGTTAACTAGTGTATGTTTATATAGAGGTCATCTAATGATCTTGTTTCAAGGTTGAATTATGAAAATGCCTCTTTATTTATCCCAAAATTAAACGTGTAGCCTTTGATTTTAGACTATTGTTAAGCCACTTTTTTAATTATATATGTAGGACTTCTTTGACAATTGAACGTCGAAAATATATTTGTTATTTTTTCTTCGCTACAAAGTTTGTTCAGCCGTGTGTTCCCGGCTTAGAATAGGATCACCCTGGTACTGGTGGTGTCGTAAGAGGCGACTAAAGTAC
>DWGR01003020.1:0-12751 GCA_018247715.1 Heliconius burneyi | reverse complement strand
GCAGATTGAGCACTTCCACCCTTTCGAGCATATAGCTCTTGCGCTCCACTCTGCCGGCCAGTAAAGGCAAGCCAGAGGCGGGGGATAGATTACAATTCCCCTCCGGAGGACTCAGGCCCGTGGGGTCACCACTCCCCAACAGCTCGCCACAAGCTGCCCTGCGGGTTATTATTATTATTATTATTCTTGAACTTGAAATTGTTTTAAAAGTCATATTTTAACTATCTAATGTACTTCTCTAAATAATTTACAGTGTTAAGTTTTGCTATTAATTCACAATTTAACTTAATAGTAGGAATTGAAAGGCCAGTTAGATTTTCATGCTGATATTTTTTAAGGAAAGTAAAAAATATAATACATTTTTTTTAAAGTTTTAACCCAGATATTTACAGAAAAATACTTAGCAAGATAAAAGCAAGAAGGCCTTGATTTATCTATTCATTAATGTCACGAAGGTTTTGTCAATCACTTACAAAAATTTAAACACCTTGACTAAATAAATATCCCTTTCAAATAAAAAATAACTACATATACCATATTATCGTATATTCACCAGTCGTGGCGTAGCGCCACAAGGGTGTGACTTCGTGCGCTGCAAAATCGACTGGTTGTGGGTTCAATCTCCACTCGAAGTAATGAAATATTTATTTACGTTTATATTTCCATTTTCTTCGCTCTAGTGTCGAGGCAAAGTGCGGCGTTAAGTTCTGCCACGCAACACGCAATGCCTCCAGAAACTCGGCGGAAAGCGGGTATCAGAGTGTCTTAACACTAGATTCCTTCTGTCTACCCTGCTATGTGCGGGATACAGCGTGAAGTTAAAAGAAATAAACATCTTTAGTTATTTTTGCTTGTTTTTTTTTTCCTAAAAGTATCTCTACATTTTGTCAGCCATTTTGAGAGTCCATGCGACTTTGTCCAACCAGTTGCCTAACACGTAATGTTCGTATTTAATGTAGGGCACTTCTGGGTCGTGCTTAAACAAATTGAGGCTCGGGATTTCGCCACCCAAAACGTGATCTTATTTTTAAACAGAAATATACCGATAGTGAACGCCTTTTCAATGACGCTAACTTATGGCAACAGATAAAAAGCTTAATTTATTTATTACAACAGATAAAACAGTAAATTTATTTATATAATTTTTTTAGCAATATAATGTTGATAAAAGCACAAAGAAGTCGGTCCAAAATAATATAATACTCGTTATAGATATTTATTTAAAAGTAAAAAAAGTCGGCATCTCGCCGTATCCCGCACACAGCAGGGGAGGCAGAGGGAACCTAGTATGAAGACATTCCGTTCCGCACTTTCTGCCGTATTCTGGAGGCATTGCGTGTTGAGTGGCTCTCAACGCCGCGCTTTGCCTCGAAGCCAGAACGAAGAAATGAAAATATACATTCAAATAAATATTTCATCTCCTCGAGTGGAAATCGTACCCACAACCAGTCGGTATTACAGTTTCACTTTGTGCCCTTGAGCCACGACTGGCCTCATAACTAAAATAATATATTTAAAATTTAACTCAAAACTTAAAATATTAAGTCATTTTACCCTCCCCACTCGACCCAGTGACACAAGGCGTGGCTTAGAAAAGTTTCCGCTCTCATATCACACTAAGAGTTGACGAATATAATTAATCAAAACCTCGAGCCTCTGACACACAGACATGACATGTTTTAGTTATTAATGTATTAAAACAAAAGGGAAATTATTATGTTATTTACATTATGGAAACTGTGATTTTGTTCAGGAAAATTGTTTTTAACAATAGACTACTGGGGTTTCTAGATGCGGTAATATAATGATTGTATGGATATTATATAATGCACGTGAAATATACAGGACGTCGTGGCCCAGTGGGCAGGGATAGTGGCGGTTCGATTTCTACTCGGGAAATATATAACAAGTTTCAAATTGTTTTCACGCTTGATTAAGACAACATAATATATCAACACAATAGTATAATTTCAACAGTCATTTCCCTTAGAATTTTCAAGTTTTATGATATATATTTTTATTCTACTGTCAGACAAGAATCTTTAAAAAAAAATAAAGTTTTTCATCATTGTTCTTTTTTTTTGGAATTTCTTATTAAAAAAATTAAGGATAACATAGAAATAGATAAATAATGAAAAAAAATATATGAAATTTAATGTTTATTTTGAACCAAATCATTTCTTAAACCGTTCATCTCTAACAATCAAGAAAAATAAAATATTGGAAAATATATAGGAATATATAAGAAATATTGGCCCTAAATCTATCAACGGCCGTCATATAAAGGTAGAATCGAGCAATATCGCAAAAGGTTTTCTATGTTAACACGACGCTCTAACCCTTACTATGTCAGGTGTTTCTGATCCCTTTGCTACTGTGAAATGTTTGTAGAATATGAAATTATATATTTTTTTCTAACAGGAAAACTAATTTATTTTTGCATGTAAGATAATTTTGTATCTCTAACTGTAAATTAAATCGAATTTACAGTTTCTTCAAAGGTTCGATTACCATTTGGTTATTAATTAATATTTCCATTTAGGAAAGAAAAATACTTAAAAATACTTTCCATTCAGGAAAGAAAAGACCGATCTGGTCGGTTTCCAGGAGGCGTGGGTTCGAATCACACTACGTTAAAATTTTATAAGTTTTATAAATAAGCATGTTTCTTTCCTAAGTCTGGAATAACACTTTGAATTTGTTAAAAATATTTCTGTTATCCCGCTCTTGAAATAAGACAGCCCGACATTGAGTTCCGCAACTAAACACGTAATGTCTCTAAAATTAGCCAAAAAGTGGCCTTATTTCTATTTTGCAGAAAGTGTGATATAGCAGCAGCCTAAAAAACTTTACGATTTCAAAATATTAAACAAAAATCTTAGTAACTTATTAAAATGTTGTAATAACAAATATAATATTATTTGTAACGCAGTTCAAGTATGTAACTAGGGACGTGAGAAATCTATTCTTGTACACTAAAACTTCCCACATAAAAAAATATATATTTTATATAGAAACTTTTTCCATGTCAACTCACAGCGGATACCGTACCGGTGTCAGGTGTAGTTGATCCTTTACTTAGTAAAGAATTCCGAATCCCGCCACCGTGACGCCTTGATAAATGTATGACCCAATAAACAAATGTGGAAAATATACATATTTTACTAGCGACCCGAATTCGGCTTCGCCCGCTTAAATGTAGTGTTATATTATAACTAAATTATAGACGGTTATAAAATAAATTGTATGTGTAATGTTATCATTGAGGGAACCTAGTGTAAGGATATTCCGTTTCCCGTTTACTACCGAATTCTAAATTCTACGCTGTTTTGATCCCAGAGCGAAGAAATAAAATTATTAAATATTTCATTTGCTCGATTGGGGATCGAACCGACAACCTGTCGCGTTTACAGTTACTCGCTTGTACTCCTGCACCAACAGGCCTCTGTGATGTAAAAGATATATAATGTATAAGCATTCGTCTAAATCCACTAAATAGTTTCTGCGTTATAATGAACTAACCTTCATCTTCACAAACTTTACGATATTTTCCACTCGGAAAGGGCTCTAGGCTTTTCATTAAGCACTTTTTTAGACATTACGTGTCGAATGACGGAACTCAACGCCACACTTGGTCTCTACATAGTGGGTTAATCATTTACATATTTATAATGATTTTCCCGAGTCCCTCCGAAGTCCCCCCTCCCGAGTTTCAATTGTACCCTCATCTATAGCTATTACAATTAGATACTGCCTCACTGCGCAACGTTGGTATCTTAAAAATCTGTGACCCAATAAACAAAATTGGAATATTGATGCGAGTATAATGAAAATGCCGGATTTTAGGTAAATCCTTTTTTCAATACAGGATTTGGGTCGGAAACAATTAAAAAATATATATTAATATACTGAACGTGGCATTGATTCGATTGGACAAACAATCGACATTATTTGATGAAAATTAGAAAAGCGCAGATTACGTTTTCTAATTCATTATTTTTGTATTATATTATAAAATATTAAAATATATTTCTTTTTTTTAGCGTCGCGCTGTATCCAGACAGAGGAAATCTAGTGTTACGGCACTCCGTTCCCCACTTTCTGCCGAGTTTCTGGAGGCATTGCATGTTGAGTGATGATTAGGGCCTGGAAGTAGTCCTGTGGCACAAGACAAAATGGTTGTTCGATTCCCATTCGGTGAAATAAAGTATTTAATATTTTTATTTCTAGGCTGTGGTAACGAAGCATAGCGTGGCGTTGAGTTCCGCCACTCAACACGCTATACCTCCAGAATTGGGCGGGAATTGGAGGGGTGGAAGTGTCTTAATGGGAACGGAGTGTTTGTTAGTAAGTCTGTAAATTGCATTATGTAATTTAGAATGATACGGTACGGAATAATTAGAGAGTATCATGAAAAAGCTATTTATGGGCTCAAATTGCATATAATACGAGTACAACAATAATAAGGTGTGTACAATGCTTATATGGAAATGATATGTCATTGTGATCTGGCTTGACGTTGTCAATGTAAATGTAATATGGTAATTTATCATAGTAAAATTACAAATTTAATTATTTGTTATAGCTTCACTTTTTACTTCTGCTTTATTTAGATTTTTACTTAGGGGGAACCTATTATCAAGACTCTTTATTTTCAATTTCCCCCCCGTTTTCAAGATATTATGCCAAATAAAATAGCGGAACTCAACGCCGCGATTAGATCGAGACGTAGAGAATAATCTAGTAAAAACAAAACGAAAACTACCCTCATACGCCCATCAATAAACTGGACAGCCAAATTTCAATATAACCCGCACGTCGCGTCTCGTCACTGACAACCCAGCGGGGAGCAACTCACAAGGCAAGGCGGACCCAATCTATCAAAATTTGACACGGGTTACATTGCGATTGACACGAAAAGGCTTTTATAGCGCTGTGATAGCTAAGAAAATTTTGTGCAATTTCAAGTTGAATTAAGATTGTTTATTTTGAGGCTAACGTGGCGCAGCGGTACAAGGGGTGACTGTAACGCGGCGGTTGTGGGGTCGACCCTCATTCGATAAAGTGAAATATTTATTAACGGTTATATTTCCATTTCTTCGCTCTGGTAACGAGGCATAGCACGGCGTTGAATTCTGCCATTCAATACGCAATGCCTAAATAATTCGGGAGAAAGTGGGAATGGAGTGTCTTAACACAAGGTTCCCTCTGTATGCGGGATACAGCGTGAAGCTGATTTTTTATTTATTTTATTTTAATTTTACATTTAAGAGCCACAACAGCTTTGCAATTAAAACGGTTTCTTCGGATTCTTTGTCAGTAGTAGTTTATCCGATGTTAAGATTACTTGAAAAGTACTAACTGTAAGGTGCCGCAATAGACTAATGAATCAATGAAATTATAATATATATTTTTTACAATTACACATTTCCTACAATTGCAGGCAAAGTTTTTTACAAGAGCAAAGAGGGCGGAGTAAAATATCACTCCGCTCTCACATTTTCTCTATATAAATACAGTATACACCATACTTTAATACATTATTAATATTCCTTTAATTAATTTTGACATAAATAAGCAAGCACCTTTATCATACAAGAGATGTATTACATTGACAGTGTATGAATATGTAGAAATATAGCTCTGTTTTTCTGATCGAAAAGCAATATTAGTAAAAGTACATTATTAGAATAAATTCTGCCAAATCAAATATCTTGTCTTTATCTACAATCTACATTCATACACTAGACCAATACGTTTATAGAAATAATTATCATAAGAAGGCAAGATTTTCTTCATTATTGGTAATAAAATCCCACATGCTTGTTATTATAGTTGTTACATATTACATTCCAGAAATTACTATACGCAAACATACACATATATTCCAAGAATATAATATATCCATCGTATCATTCCAAGAATGTCCTACATTAGTCTTCGGGTGAGTCCATATTTACAATGTGAAGATCATCAGTATTTCATTTGACCTACAAATATCAGTAACAAACTACAAAGGGACAAATATATATTATAACAGTAATTAATTAATTCGCCCACAAATTAATGAGCCAACCGAACTAGAGATCCGTACTTAAAATCCTAGTAAGCTCAATATCAGAGTAAATACACCCCGGAATATAATAAACATGGAGTGTTCTAACACTCTAGAAGGTTCGTTCTGGTTAACCTATAACGTGATTTTAAGAAACATCCTTATAAGATTCGAATCCACAACTTTTACCCAAAATAAAATTTCCTCGAAATAACATCCGACACAATTCACATCAGTGTCATAATAACATAACTTACTTAGATCTTTTTATCTTTCATCATAATGCAAAAATATCCGAATCCGATATTGGATTAGGGAATATGAAAGGCGAACGTAGCTTCCTACTTCGTAGCAAAATGGAGTACTTGGCTCGCTTATTACTTTTGACTTCGGGCTGGAGGGCAACAATAACAAATTTACTTTGCAATTAGAGAACTTGTTCGGTGTCGCTGATGATGGAAAATGATTTTCCAAGGAACTGTTTTTGTTTTGAGAAGTGCTATTATAGGATAGGCAGCATTATAATGTAAATTAACATTACAATTTGTTTTAATGAATTCATTTATGTATATAATATGAAAGGTAATTTAAGACATCCCAGTTCTATTATTTTCACACCTATTTTCAATTATTAAATAACATGTACACGGAAATCAAGTTTCGAATATAATAAAACACTTTTATCTCTAAAAAAATATCTGCTTCACGCTGTATCCCGAATACAGTAGGATAGGCAGAGGGAACCTAATGTTAAGATACTCCGTTCACCACTTTCTGCCAAATTTTGAAGACATCGAATTTTGAGTGGCGGAACTCAACGCCGCGCTTTGCCTCAAAAGCAAAGCGAATAAATGGAAATATAGATTAGGATAATTATTTCATTTCGAGTGGGGATCGAATCCACAACCATCGCGTTACAGTCACACCCTCGTGCCCCTGGGCCACGACAGTTCACTTTCATCTCTATTTGCAGAAATAAGGTCTTTACAGTTACATTTAATTAAACAAGACTTTCATATTTTGAAATTTCGAAAAAAACATTGTGTACAGTGAAAATTATAACTTAAATATTGTTCAAAATGTCAGAAGTGGGTCGCAAAGGTATCCGTTGTAATTTTCAAAATATTAATATTCTGACACCTTGGTCTTGGTCTCAGTCAGGCCACGTTAGTTAAGGCCAACGATATGATTTGTAACAGAAACTCAAAGTAATTTGATGTTACAAAGGCAGGAGCATCTTCAGGCATGACACGGAACAATTTACTTTGATAGTTCCTAAAGTTGTCTAGCTCATTTGCGGCGTGCCAAAGTTAATAGAGTTCAAAGTTTTAGTTTTACTCGTTTCATTTTTAATTACATACAAGTTTATATAATTAATGTTTTAACTGTTGTTGAATGTTGTTATTTAAATTGTAATGTTGTGTTGCCATTTTTTTTTTGGGTCTAATAGTTCTTTTTTAGCTTTACGCTTTATCCCTAGATGGTAGCCAGAGAGTACAAAAGCTACGGCCTCTGTCTGGCCTCGAAAACTTTCCTCACCTCGTCCACTGTCATTAGCTTCTTCATATCATATCATACTTTAGGGGCTATTTATTAATAACAAAATAATACACTACTGTCATAAATTTTATGTTTTGTACAGCCAACCGAGGAACCCCCACTCCCCGTCTCTCTTTTGTCCTTAGTTATTTAAATACGAAATATTTATGATTTCTTTGTGGCTCCGTCAGAATCACATCAATCATAAATCCTGATTCGAATTGTACTCAGGGTTATATTAATAAAAATGCCAAGTGTTCCCGGCTTAGAATAGGATCACCCTGGTACTGGTGGTGTCGTAAGAGGCGACTAAAGTACGAGTGGGAGAGTCACGTTGCCAGCAATGGCGACACGCATGGGCAGACTCGACCGGATCGGACGCCCGGCATTTAAAACCGGCGTGAAGTAGTGCCTTTATACCACTGCGTTTCGCATTAGGTAATGCCGGGCTCCGGCGCCCAACCACCTCAAAAGCTGGCAACGCACTAAGTAGCTCCTCTGGTGTTACGCGGTGTCGTGGGCGGCGGTGATCACTTACTATCAGGTGATCCGTACGCTCGTATGCCATGCTTTTTCCATAAAAACAAAAAAAAAAAAATTAGTGTTTATATAAAATGTAGTGTTTGGTTTTGCCACTCAATGCTTCTGTTGGGGCGGAAAGTGAAAAACAAAGTGATATTTCAATAGTTTACTATCCGATCTACTTCAAAATACACGAGTCTCCACAGTATACAATCGGTTAAAGTGCGTTTTATCTTGGATGTATTTGCACGTACACTACCCATTCAAACACTTAAACTTCCGGTTCCCCTGATTCTCTATGTAAGCTTTTCGTGATCGTATTACTATTTATAATCGGAAATTGAATCTGTCAAAGGTGATCTTCACTCATCTGACATAGAAAGCCTTTTTGAAAGTAAGCATTATAAGATATACTTTTATAAAAAATCTAATTAGAATATGAAATATATTTTAATAACTATATGTTGAGGCTAGTCGTGGCACAGGAGCACAAGCGTGTGCCTGTAAGCGCAACGGGCTGTGGGTTCGATTCCACTTGATGTAATATAATATTTACTATTGTAATTTCCTCGCTCCTGTACCAAGGCGAAGCGCGGCGTTAAGTTCGGAATTGAGAGCTGAGCTACAGAATTCGGTAAAAAGGAAGAACAGCCTGTCTTAACAATGGTTCCTTCTAAGGATACAAAGTGCAAAAGTATGTACTCGTATATGTAATTATTGCAATAATTACATGTATTGCAATTTATACACTTTATTGCAATCGGCTTGTTCGAGAATCATTTAAACAAAATATATCTGGATGATGCAATAGTGATAGAAGAAACAGATTTTTTTTTCAGAATAAAATGAAAAAAATATCTCTTCTTACAATTGTATTTCAGTTAATTTTAAAGAATTTTGATGTTATTTATGCTTAAAACGTTAAAAAATTTTAAAACTACCCTTTTAATAAAATTATTTTTGTTTTTAATTATATATTAAAGTTATGTAAATTTAACGACCAATTTGTTCTAGATATTAACAACTACCGTATACGATACTACAACGATATCCCAAATGACCACTTCTACAAGGGCCGTAAAATTACTTGAAACTTACCTTCATCCATGGATAGTTGATCCCAAATAGCAACTTTAGTTCCCGCGGGATCGCTCAGCGCTACGTACGCTATCTCATCTCTAACTAGACGAAGATCGTGGTCCAGCGCCAGAATCCAAAATGTAACTGGAACAAGTATGAATTATGTTAGTTAAAGTTAGACTCTAGTAAAAATGAAAATTTATACGATACAGCGTGAAGCTTGCTTCACGCTTTATCCCGCATACAGCAGAGGGAACCTAGTGAACCTAAAATTATGTATTATATTATATTTAGGTCATTGTGGCAAAGTTGAAGAACATATGACTTATTCTTGATTATGTAAATCCATACTAAACATAATTTTATTTATATGAATTAAATTAATAATTAGTATGTTTCTTTCTATTTTTTTATTACAATTTCATGAACGATAATATTTTCTTATTTTTTCCTTCGTACTTTAATTATTATTAGTTGTAGGCATAGGAATGGTAAGTGGGGTTGGCTTTGCCCACCCCAATATAATAATCACCCATTACAAAATTTCACTAACAAATATTTGCCCAAAAAGTTAAGAACATCTTTAGAGGAACATATCTATCTATTCAAAGCTTAAACTAAGCTATTTCTAGATACGCCAATGGCTATAGCCAAGATAAAAATCAGAACAGTCCCTATCATCCATTATATTACGTGTGATATCTCATACATACATAAAACACTCCATACAGAACAAAAAGCAATATATCCATATATCCTTTAGATAAAATCAAACAGCTGTAAGATAGACCCATAAATAACTGTTAAGCTTACAAAAGCTAAAAACACAAAAATATAAGAGCATATATATCTTATATAGCTTTTTTTCATAACTTTTTCATTACCTTTCATGAAATAAAAATGGGCACATAATGGGAATAAAATGTGCTTATCGCATTTTAATTGTGCGAGTTGGAACTCTGTGTATATTTAATCTGCTTAATGTACAATATGGAAGTGGTGCGCAATATTCCGATATTCGTTGTATTGAAGTAAATATTGAATGTTTAATATTTATCAATGTGTATGCTTAAGCCGATTTGTTTGTCTCGCTTATTAAAAATGTCTTTTTGTGCCTTTTCACGAAAATATTTCAGGTTATGGAGAACTAAGTGAAGAAATCTCGAGTCATTGCGTGTTGAATGAATTAAATTAGCTTTACGCTGTATCCCGCATATAACAGGGTAGGGTAGAGGGAATGTAATGTTATGACACTCCGTTATCCATTTTCCGCTGAATTGTAAAGGCATTGCGTGTTGTATGGCGGAACTCAATACCGCTCTTTATCGCGAAATAAAAATATAAATTTAAAAAAAAATTTAATTTCCTCAAATAGGGCTTGAATCCACAAACAGTCGCGTTTATAGACACACGTGTGCTCCTGTGCAAGGATCGACAGCGCGTTGTGTGGCTGATATAGAATTGAAGTGTCTATGTTGAATTTAAAAAAAAACAGTGGTTTTCAAGTTATTTACACGATACTAAGACAAAAACAAACTATTATAAGATTTTTGTCATAATGTATGTCTTGCTGTTGATCTGGGCTAATCTTTGGAAATTCTCGCTGTTTATATAGGCTAACTTTTACAGAGAAATCCTCGCAGAATAGAAATTTGCGAAGGAAAAACTGCGTTTGTCATACATGCGTACCTACCGCCATCTCAGATAGTAATTGTTAAAAATGTTTCTCATTAAATTCGACAATTATTGCAAGCAAAAAGAACTAAAATCCAAAAAATAATTAAGACTTACAGGGAGCATAAAAGTAAAGATAAACACTAAAATAATTAATCCCTAAATACACTTCAATAATTTTAAATAAAATTCATTCAAATCAAGCGGGCAAAGCCGCAAGCAACAAGCAATGTGTTTATAACATACTCGTAAATAATTAACAAAGATTTAAAAATTTAAGCATTCCGTTAAAATAATCTCTAAAAGGCTTAAAATATTCCAAAATCACTCAGCCATGAGTCGTCAAGCCAAGTTAAGCCATCAATAAAAATGGGACCACAAATTGCCGTGAAACAGTTGAAAGACAATTTATCCGGCTAAAGTAGTTGCCAGCGTAATGTATGGGGCTTGCTTAGTAATTAATTACTTCGAGCCGTGCCTTCGAACTCCGGTACTTGAGGCTGCCAAGTATTTTACTAGATTTGAATCTATGTTAATATTAGATTATAATGGGTATGTTATAAAAAGTTAGTAGGAAGAGTTAGTGTCAAAACACTTTGCTCTCTAATCTCTGTCTAATTTTGAGTTAACGCGTTATTAAGAGGCGGAACTCAAAGCCGCTTTCTTACCTTCACATAACATATGGCAAGGTTAGCAGAGGGGACCTAGTACTAGTTTTCCATTAATACTTTCTTTCCCGACTGGCCTGGATTTAGTTTTTGGAGCGTTGTGTGTTGAGTGGCAGAATTAAGCGCCGCGCTTTTCCTCGACACCAGGGATGTTTTTTGATATTTTATTTTCTCGAGTGGGATCGCAATTATAATCTCACTCTTATGCCCCTACGCTACGACTGACCTCTTTGTAAATTTAAAGACAGTATTAGTCTTTAAAATTACATTTAACTAACACTGGTAACTTGCCAAAGGAAGCCTGTCGTTAATTTAACGGCCAGATAGAACGTTTTTTTATGTACGTGATCGGAATTTATCCTTCGTGTTTGTTATTCTTATTTCGTCGTGTAGTTTTTAAGTAAAGTGCTGGGAGTTTATTTATCGAATTACGTTTTACAGATTTTCTTTTAAAGATAGATTTAAAGATTTGATTTCTTTTAATAGTTTAAATAAGTAACGTAGTCATCTCGCTTTTGCTTTGTTGGTAACAAAGAGCGTATATTAATAAATAATAATTCATTCCCTCGGAATCGAACCTACAATCGTCATGTTCAGACACACCCTGGTATTACAGCCCTTTACGGCCTCAACTAAGCTTTACATAAATAATAATAATTATTTACATATTGTCAACGTCGTTCCATATAAAGTGTGTAATTATGTAGCAGCAATAAGTGTAGAGAATGTGTAGAGAACTGATTTTTGTTCTGATTCGGAAGTTTAAGTTGTCCATAGAAGGATGTGATATTTGTATATATTATTGTAATTATATCTACAGCAAAGTGACAACGGCTAACTGTGATCGCTAAGCATTGTATGTAATTGTACAAAGAAGCCGTTGTAGTTCCGTAGCACAAGCGCGTGACTGTAATCACGACGGATGTCAAATTAAATATTTCCCTTATTTTTACTCTGGTGCCGAGACAAAGCGCGGTGTTGAGTTCCACCACTCTACACGCAATGCCTCTAGAATCTCGTGGAAAGTGGAGAACGGCACTCCGCTCTTAATACTAGGCTCAGAGGAGCCAGGCAGAGGCATACAGCGTGACACGCATGGGCAGACTCGACCGGATAATTACCACCCCCGGCATTTAAAACCGGCGTGAAGTAGTGGCTTTATGCCACTGCGTTTCGCATTAGGTAATGCCGGGCTCCGGGGCCCAGCCACCCC
>DWGR01003019.1:0-12751 GCA_018247715.1 Heliconius burneyi | reverse complement strand
AAAAAATGAAATGTAATCCTGCACGTAATGTTATAGCGCTTAGGAATGTTTTTAGAATAAAACGTAGGTAACATTTTAGATAATTTTGTACTTGTAAATCACAAAAAAATCAACTGCAATTTAAAAAATAAATAAATCAGCTTCACGCTGTATCCAGCCCACAGCAGGGTAGGCAGAGGGAACCTAGTGTTAAGACACTCCGTTCCCCACTTTCTGCCGAATTCTGGAGGCATTGCATGTTGAGTGGCAGAACTCAACGCCACGTTTTGCCTCCACACCAGAGCGAAGAATTGGATATATAAATGAAAATAAATATCTCACTTCCTCGAGTGGGGATCGAACCCACAACTGTTGCATTACAGACACACTCTTGTGCCGCTGCGCCACGACGGCCTCTCTCAACTGCAATTACCGTAGATAATTTGAAAAAGTATCATTAGAAGTTTCCATTTTTATTTGAGACCACGCCCAAAATTAAGTTTTATTGGCATTTTGTTAACTATACACTGTATCCCGCGTGTAGCATCCTGTGATGGAACTCAATGCCGCGTTTTGCGAGTGTAGTGAGAGAGAGTGGGGGGGACTAGAAATAAATATTTATTATTTGATTAATTTATCTGACAGATTTTTGATTTAGTATACTTAGGCATAACCTTGGAATGAGAGATCTTGTAATCATACGATACAATCTGTTGAAGACGAAGGCGTGAATACTATTAAAAACTTTTAACTGCGGGTGACAAGCCCGCAGTTAAGTTTGTGGACAAATGAATATAATAACAACGATTAACGTGATTTGAACCACTAACCCTAGATATGCGAGTTCAACCAAATTTATAAAATATTAGCTAAATTGTTTTACTATCTTTATTCTATAGTATAAGTAGATTTGGGAAATGAATTACTTAAAACGACACATTTAGCAAAATAAGCTTTGAGAGGTCGTCATAATGCCAACATCAATTTAAATGTTTTAAATTAAATATTACAATATTATAGCGTCTTACAATATTAGCAGCTTATTGAAAATTAAATAGATAGAATATTAATATAAGCTATATTAGGCATTATAACAATAACAACGAGTAATAATTCTAAGGAGTTGCAAACGTTTCATCTATACAAGGATGTTCATAATAAGAAATACGCAATATTTGTTATATTTAAAATGATAGAGTGTAAATTATAAGTGATATTTACAAAAAAAACTGGACAAGCGCAAGTTGGGCCCGCCCACCGAGGGTTCCGTTTAAAAATTGGAGGTCTCGAGCTTTTTCTGAAATTCAGGCTTAGCTTAGCCAGAGCCTTTTTTTTATCTGATACCTCATCTGAACTAGCGGCTTTAATATCAAATTTTAAGTATATTATATAAATATATATATTTTTAGAATTTAACCACAATGATTTTCAGAATTTTCCCTGAACTAGTACTATATATAATATATATATATATATATATATATATATATATATATAATATATATATATATATATATATATATATTTATTTATATATATATATATATATATATATATATATATATAGATGCTAGCTGCCAAATTTCATAATTTTAGTTTAACCAGAAGTACCCTATTATTTTTGATTCCCTTCATAGTGTCAAAATATGCGTTTTCTGCAATATAAACGGCCATATCTTGTTTAAGTAAATGTACAAATACCGTATTTATCATACATTCGATTCGGTATCTCTAAGCGTTCCTGAGAAGAAGCTCTTAACAGACAGACGGAGGGACAACAAAGTGATCTTATAAGATTCCTTTTTTCCTTAAAAGGTACGAAATCCTAATTAAACGTTTATAATAGAAACAAAAATTTTAACTTACATTTACATCTAAAACACTTATTTCCTACTATTCTCTCTTTTATCAGTTTATATGCAAAAATAAATAATTAAATTAACAAACGTAAATGGAAAAAAGTAATTAAAAGTCCACCAAACACTCTTTTATTTATCCAATTTTTAATAACTTAGTAATCTATCATGTTTTTTGATTCAAAATATTCAACCCGAATGAACTTTCGACTACAACGCTAATCATCAATCATTTTCCTTTTTAATTGTCTACGTAGAAAATAAACTGACATTTTAAATATTCAACTGTATTGAAAATATCAGTTGAATAAAAAAAACAACATAAAATAAGCAAGAAAAAAATATAAATTATATATTGAATTAAGTCCTTTCACATAATTAAAAATCACATTTTAAATAAATATTTGTTATTAGGATTTTTACAAAATTACACAGATTCTAATAACATAAGTA
This sequence comes from Heliconius burneyi, assembly GCA_018247715.1. Lineage (NCBI taxonomy): Eukaryota > Metazoa > Arthropoda > Insecta > Lepidoptera > Nymphalidae > Heliconius > Heliconius burneyi. The sequence goes on along the minus strand of DWGR01003019.1, from coordinate 10,463 downwards.
TATTGTTTCAAACATATAAGACTTTGACGTCGCTTTTTCAAGCTAAATTCAAATTCCAAATATTCTATATTCAAATAGACTATGTAAACACTTTTGAATCGTCGAGTGAACAGACGAACAAAAAGCTACCACCGGTTCGGAAGGCAGTTCTACTGAGAAGAGCCGGTAAGAAACTCAACAGTCGCTCTTTTGAACTCAACGGTATAATTAATTATTACATTAGCTGGCAGTTAAGAACATGGCTAAGTGGTTAAGCGCGTGATTGTTCCCAAAAGGTGCGAGTTCAAATTCCACTACGTAAAATTTATTAGAATATAATCTTATCTCATCAAAAGAAAAAAAAATCTATAGATTCAAGGTACACGCTGCATATAAAGAATCTCAAAACAGTGCCTGGGCCTTGTGAACCCCAATGGGGCCCATGGAAATATCTCGATCCACTGTCCGAGCTCCCTACCTGACCAAATTTGAAATACCATACTAACGCTGCCTCTGAATTATTCAAATTACACCGAAATTTCTTAAAAGATTTTATATTTTGATATCAGAACCCTCTGTATATTCAACAATATTACAATATTCGATAACTGCAAATATTCGAAGCATCGCAACAAAGGGTTGTAGTTGGCATATTTGAACCATTTAGCCGCTATATTAAAGTCAATAGACATAATATATAGCATGTAGGGGGAGTAATTAAGGGGATGTTATAGGAGTAGTTCGTGTATCAACATAATGTGATGATGTATTGCGCTAAATATTATTGAGGTTAATTTTATTTAAGTAATACAAAAGGTAATTGTAATTTGGTTATCTGTATAGAATTTTTCAAAAAATAACGAAAACTTTTAACACCAATATTTTAATCAATATATATTATATATTATGATGCTATTTAAACGTCATGATAAAATTATTCAAAGTGTTAAAAAATGTTAAAAAAATATTTAATTTGATTAAGAAAATAAATTTCTTTAATATAAACGAACGAACGAAACGGTACAATGTTATCTCGAAGTTTTCGCTCGACACTAATTAATTACAGTCTACGCACCACCGAAAAAGTTCTTTGATAAATGTGGACTTTCATTTATTATTTCTTTATTTAATTTCCTGTGACAAGTTAACGCGAGTGTATTGTGATTTACGAAATATATTGAAACAGACAAAAGAAATAGATTCTGTTTCGTAGGCGAGAGCTCTCCACCTAACATCAAAGTGGGAAAAAGTGATTTCAGAAAATAAATAAATCAGATTAACGCTGTATCCCGCACACTGCAGAGTAGGTAGAGAGCGACCTATTGTTAAGACACTCCGTTCCCCGCTTTCTGAATTCTAGAGGCAGTGCGTATTGAGTGGTAGGACTCAACGCTGCGCTTTCTCTCGACACCAGAGCGAAGAAATGAAAATATAAACGTAAATAAATATGTCACTTCCTCGAGTGGGGATCGAACCCACAACCGTCGCGTACAGTCATACCCTTGTGCCGCTACGCCACGATGGCCTCTTATTGTACGAGTAACATGATATGTGATTGGGAAATTTATATTAATTTAATAAACGAAAAAAAAAGGAATCCTGAAAATTTATTTTTCAAATTTTATGATTCATTACATTGCGCAACAAGAAACTGTTTTTATTAATTGATGGGAATAGTTAGATTTTTTCATTTTTATTAATATTTAGCGCCATATGTAGTAGAAATACGTACTTTCTTCACTATTTTATTCACGTGACGTTTAAAATCTTTCAATTTTATTTCACAATATTACTGAATACAAAAAGTTGTATTTTCTGCAGGCAAAGGCTGTGTGTCTGTGCTGAGTCAACGCCAAGTTGAGCCTTGATCAGATAGGAAAATCATGCGTACATATATTTACTACAAATATTCACCCTTATGAGACTCTACTATGTCAATTCCGTATTGTAAAGGAAATCATGGTCAGCCCTGACATCTTGTACCACAAGTAAACAAATAAGAACATTCAATCAATAATTAAAAAATTACCTTCACACTGTATTCCGCACACTGCAGGGTAGACAGATGATACTTAGTGTTAAGACACTCTTTTCGAGACTTAACGTTTTGAATGGCGGAACTCAACACCGGGCTTACGCCTTGGTATCAGAATGAAGAAATAAAAATTAATCACCTCGAGTGGGGATCGAACCTAAAACCATCGCATTACAGTCATACTCTTGATTAGCACATTTAGAGCGGTAATAAAAGATTATATCTTATCTTTTATTATGCCACATAAAAAAAGTACGAATTTAGCACACAATTAAATGATACCGCAAGCTTATAACGTAGCGCAACCTTTAAATATAATTTCACGAAAAGAAGCGAAAACGCAAATGAACGTTGAAATAAGTAAAAAATAAGAATAAGCTTCATTTTCTTCTCGTTTCTCATTTAACTTTAAAGTGCGGCTTTCTACTTTTATTATAGAATGCATTATGTGTTAAATGTGGGAGAAAAAAATGTACATCGGTCAAAGTGGGTGGGTGGCATTACTGTACAACCTAGTGCTTAAGCTTTTCAGTAACACGTTAGTCTTTTGCCATTTTACTATTTTGTTTTTCATTTATGTATATAGTTTTATCCTTTGAGAATGTTAATATTAATAGGTAACTGTAATTTATTTCTGAAAGATCGACATTGTGTATACTTTTACAATAATAAAACGATGTCATAGAAAAAGTAATAAGGTAAGCTTTTAATCTAAGACAATTATTCATATCAGTTAGCATGTACCTGATTGAACGCGATGTCTGTGGTGTCGCGAAGTTCACTTTTTAGGACTGGTTCATCCCTCCAAGCTTACATAATAACTAGTGGCTGCGTCTGCATTTATTTACGCATTTTTAAAATTACATACAATATAACAATAACAAGTTTTGTAAGGCATCATTTCAATATATATTATAATTCAACTAGAATATTGTGGTAACCATTCATGGTGCATTAGCTAAAAAACATATTTTTATAAAAATTATGTACCCTTTTGCTTTTCTGAATTTTTTTACCCAAATGATAAATGACTGCTATAAGTTTTGCTAATTAGTACTACAAAGAAGGAAATAAATCTCACCAATTTTATTTTTTATTCTAAAAAAATATTTTAGATCTCTCTTCGAATCTTAAGCTAAAAATATGTTTATTTTTAAATTAGTAATTAAAATATTACGATAACTTATCTACTTATAACTCCCGATGTTAAAAAAGAGAAGTGTTATAATTTTGACATGTCTGTCTATCTCTCTGTAAGACAGACCCTGTCTGAATGTCAGTCTGTGGCACCGTAGCTCCTGAATTAATGAACCGATTTTAGTGTTCTTTTTTATCAAAATCTTTATTCATCGCGGTGGTTTTTAGCTATGTTCTTGCACTTTGCCAAGATAAGATAAAGATAACCTTTTAAAATTTCTTTGCCACTTCATATAATATTTAGTTACGCTTTATATTTATTGATACTTTACAAAATACGTATATCATTGCAGTATTTAATGTAGTTAACTATACTGTAGTTTAGTGGATATATACTACCGTTGCGACAGTTTAGGTAGTGACACTTCTGTTATCAGTTAACGCAACAATGGGTTGAATAGCTCCCTATCGAGTACGAAGATTAGCTTTAATCTGTTGAGACATATGGCTGGTGAGAATGGTTAAAAAAAATTAATGTAAATTAAAATAAATAATATTTAATTTGAATTTTTTTAAATTGTCATGTTTTAATTAAATTAAAGATGAACCTAAGTTTTCTTATTATTTTTTTGTACTTATGTTCCATAAAAATTGAATTGAAATTTTAAATCGTAGATTCTCAAAGCAAGTTCACGTTCAGGCATATAAACGTTTCTACACGATTGCTCTAGTCCTCCACTGTCAACGCCTTGGGCAGAGAGATCATACTAGGACCACTTATATCTCCACCTTCCCATTATTTACTTAATATTAGGAGTAAAATGCAGAATTTAAGGCTATGATATTTTATTTGTGTAAATAATGTTAGATAACCATTTTAGTTGTATGTGTGTGAGTGAATCGGGCATGCAAGGCATTTCGGTCTGAATCAAGTTACTGTAACAATTTGGTTTAACCAAATTTATTATATCCTACGATTTTGGCGGCATACCATATATTGTTTTGATCGAACACTATCTAGAAATAAAAATATTTTAAATCACTTTGAGCTTAAAACCATCTCGTTTATTTATTTACATGCCAACTATATTATTTTGAGGCCAATAGTGGCGCAGGAGCATAAGCATGCGATTGTTAACACCACAGGTTCAGAGTTCAATTCCCACTCGAGGGAATTAAGTGCTTAGCACTTTCATTTCTTCACTTTGATAACAGGACAAGGCGCGGCGTTGAATTTCACCACGCAATACTTCAAAAATTCAGAGAAAAATAGGGAACGGAAGTGTCTTAATAGTAAACGGGTCTTAACACTAGGTTCTCAGGTCCCTCTACCTACCCTGCTATTATCTGCGGGATCCAATATAAAGTTAAAAAATTATATTATATAAATGTCTTGGCATTTCATTTTTAGTATAGTAGAGTAGCAAAACGTTATATTTTTAAAACTAACGTTTTTGACTTTATTTAGGATGTAACAAGAGAGTGAGTGAGACGAGTATTATAAAAAGAATCTTGTGATAGAGTCTCAGTCATATTTTGGTTGTTAGATAATAAAAATCACAATACAAGTGTTATAATTTGTTGTATTTATTTCTTGTGGTACTTAATTCTGAAATGAAATATAAAATTCAGTACCTCTTGAACGGAACCTGTGGTGAACCCGTTGAGGTCAAGGGTCTAAGAAGGCTCGTTATAGATATTAAGTTTGCTTCAAACAATCAACTATTGTATTATCTGTACTTCATTCAGTATTAACCACACCCGTATACGCAGTAATATGGAAATTAATAATTCTAACGAGAATCTTAAGTTTGAACGCATTAAATGAATTTATTATATTAAGATCTATTTTTCCATCGTAGTGTAAGTGTACATACAGCATTATACCATCAATATTGTATGTGACATTATAAAGTTACATTTAATATTAAATAGAAGTTAAATTGATTTTTCTGCTGGAAACTATTTTTTTAAACGGCAATACCCATTGAAAGAAAGTTTTGCAGCATATGTACATTTCCATGCTTGCAAGCTATGAAGAAATTTTATCTATTCTAAGATGCGTTTGACCTAATTATACTTAAGCCCAATTTTTCGCTGGGAAATGCATTTACGCAGACCACTCATACGGAAGGCCAGTGCCATATGGATGAGCGATAGTGTGGGACTCATTGGTAAAACCGATCGTACCCAGTAAAACCCAGCGGAAACTCTCTCCACCAAAATAAGACGCCGCAGTATCGCTCGCACATACTACTACGACGCCTCGATGGAAAACCCGCCTAATGCGGGCAAGCGTCGCCTTCAAGGTGCCCTGGAGTTTCTCCTAGAGCACCCGCAGCCTCGATGACTTGCAGGAGGATCACCCTGACCTTCCTGCAGTAGCTCCTCTAGGGTAGGGGTAGTATAAGATGCGCGTACCGCCTTCTTCTGCCTTCTGGCCTACGGCGGCGGAGCGAGTCTGCGTTTGAGCTGGACTCACGTACCCGCTCTGCGGTCTCCTTCAGTGCCATAACTGATTGGCAGAAGGAGACCATGTCACATCAGTTTCTCTCACTGTTCACTACATGTTCGCTACATGTACATTATACTCAAGCCCTGTTACTAACTCATAGTTAAAAAATACTTAATATATTTTAGATGTATTTAAAACTTTTTAAACACAGCTAAAATATATTTAGTATTTTTTTTACTTTTTTAAAACCTTTTATATACAAAAATAAAATGTCTTAAATAATAATAAAATCTTTTATGTAAGACATCACAATATCACTTTAAAACGTAGTAAATGAATAATAATATTTGTATATAATATATGTAGTTCCACCGTTGACCAGAGTGAAAGAATAATCGAACATAAACACCGAACTGTTTTGCTTTCACCACTCGAAGGACTCAACTAAAATATACAGCACTAAGAAGCTTTTTAGTTTGTAGCTTAAGGAAAATAAATTTGATAAAATAAACTAAAAATCTATGAGAAATAACGATCTTAATGTGCCAAAGCAGGTACCTATTTATTTTTATTTTCTTTTAAAAATGCGTGATGCCAGTTTTTGGGAGAAATTTTTTTTTTATGGTAAAAGCATGGCAAACGAGCGTACGGGTCACTTGATAGTAAGTGATCACCGCCGCCCACGACACCGCGTAACACTAGAGGAGCTACTGGTGCGTTGCCTGCTTTTTGGGCGGCTGGGCCCTGGAGCCCGGCATTACCTAATGCGAAACGCAGTGGCATAAAGCCACTACTTCACGCCGGTTTTAAATGCCGGGGGTGGTAATTATCCGGTCGAGTCTGCCCATGCGTGTCGCCATTTCCGGCAGCGTGACTCTCCCACTCGTACTTTAGTCGCCTCTTACGACACCACCAGTACCAGGGTGATCCTATTCTAAGCCGAGAACACACGGCTAAATTTTGTTTATTTAGTTGGACGCGCTAATATTACTTTATTTTTGATAGATCATTTATCGAAGAATGCCAGAGGCTGTATTATACATCTCTTTATTTCTACGTAACTCATTGTACCTGTGGTCAAAGTTACACAAGAAACTTACACTTAAAATATATTACAATTTTTAATATAGACAAGTAAAATCTAATGCCGTGAGGCCATCGTGGCGCGACTGTAACGCGTCGGTTATGGGTTCGATCCCTACTTGAAGAAGTGAAATATTTTTTTACGATTATGTTTTCATTTCTTCGTACCGGTGGCAGGACAAAGAACGACATTGAGTTCTGCCACTCACGCAAAGCCTCCAGAATTTGGCAGAGCGCATCTCTATCATATATGTACATCTTAACGCCATCTAATAGCTGTGGTTTATATGACATTTAGATTTGAAGGGAAGGTTTAGCAAATCTCTCACGTTTATGTTCCTTGTATTGATCTTGCAAGTGTTTGTCTTAGTTTGGTTTAGATAAATCGAGAGGATAAACTCGAGGAAACTTCAGTGGTATCCTGTAAACTTGGAAGACCTATTGGCGCACAAATTGTATTTGCCATAAGCATACATAAATTCTAGTAGGAACAAGGTGCAACACGTATCTTACCTAAAGTCATAATGAACGCTGCTTGACATTTTCTTATAAAGAAATAATTAAATACTAATAATGATATAATTCTTTCACGCTTTATCCCGTATACAGCAGCAGGATCATTTTTTCACGCTTTATCCCGTATATAGCAGCAGGCATCCTGGAGGAAGTGTTCGCTTTCCGCCTGATTTCAGGATACTGCGTTTCAAATGGCATTACTTAATGTCACAATTTGTTGAGCGGAGGAATGGAAATAAATGAACCACCGCGTTTACGTCCGGACGTCCCTCAATACCACAGTACAGTTATTTAAATAATATAAAGTATTTAGAAGACATCAAATCTTAACAATTATTTTTATTTTTACAGCTTAACGCTATATCTCGCACACAGCAGGGTAAGCAGAGGGAACCTTGTGTTAAGACACTCCGTCCCCACTTTCCGCCGAATTCTGGAGGCATTGCGTGTGCATTGCGTTACAGTCACACTATGTGCCCTTGCGCCACAACTGGCCTTTTGATACTATAAAATGTTTCCCATTACTCCCCTGTTACTATATGCCCGCAGGCTTTCGTCTTTAAACAAAAAAATCGCAAATCTATCTTAATATTTTTTATTTTCATATATTTATTTTCCTTTCAAATGAAATTAATTTAGTGATATCTTAATCTAATTTTACTTAATATTGTAGAGGACGTGCATTATCCTGTAAGGTCTTTTGAAGTCAGCGAACCAAATGAATTGCTTCTTTTTTTATACATTAGCATAATATGAAATGAATTTTGCTCGCAGCGTATCTTGTAATTCGTTTCAGATGGACAGCATTACTACAATATTTCTGCTTATATTTGGAAAATAAATTAAATTCTCTAATATGGAATTATTTAACTAATAATTATAACTTGTGTCGTATGGTATATATATATATATATATATATATATATATATATATATATATATATATATATATATATATATATATATGTGTGTGGCAAAAAGGTCTTCATATTTATTTTTGAAAATTATCTTATTAAAATAAATAAAATTAGGAAATAAATATATTTTTAAACATATATTTTTTATTTGATCGCATCTACAGCGTACTAAAGTTATTATTTATTTCAGTCATAATTTATTTATTTTGTCAATATTAATTTATTTATCAAAATCTTTGTTAATTATTTCTTAACAAGTAACAAAGGCAAAACAGAGCACGAATATATTATATCATTATATTATTTTTAGCTTCGCGCTGTGTCCCGCACATGGCAAAGAGAACCTAAGAAAAACTTAGTGTTAAGAAATTCCATCTCCAACACACATTCCAACGAATTCTATAGAATACATGCATGCATGTTGAGTGACGGAACTCAACGCCGCGAACTACAATACGTTTCTTCAGCAATATTCGTTCACTATTTTTAAATATAGAAACAAGTGCTTCAGAAAATACGAGATGCAATAAAAGTGGTCGTCAAATAAAGGGAGGAATAAATCTTCAGATGCAATAACCTTCCCTAGAAAGCTCTCGATCTACAGTAACACCTTTTACGGGCATATTTCAGGGGAAACGAGATAAATTAGCTTAGTTTTATATAATAATAATGTATTTGATTAGCAAATTAATATATTAATGTGTATATTTTTATTACTTTTAATTATTTCGTAAATGCTTTATTTTTTTATATCTCACGCTGTAGTGGAAAGTGAAGAACGGAGTGTCTTAACTTAACACTAGGTCTCTGCCCACCCTGCTCTAGCCAGGAGGTAAATATCAGCCAAGTAGCCTAGTGTTAAGACACTTCGTTTCCCACTTTCTACCGAATTCTGAAAGCATTGAGTAAGAACAAAAAAATTAAAATATTTTATATATCATTTCCTGGAGTGGCAATCGAACCCACAACCTGTCGCGCTCACAGTCACACGCTTGTGCAGGACAACCACTAGCCACTCAAAGTTATATATTATACATTTAAATTATGTATAATATATAACAAAAGATTTATGTTCTATTAGGGCCAGACGTTGGATTTTGCCACCGAATATTAGTTAATAATAATAATAATAACAATACTCTTTATTGTACACCCATTAAAGATATGTAAATAAAGTAGAACTATAAACAAAACACAAAATGTACAAGAGGAGACCTTATCGCTGAAACAGCGATCTCTTCCAGGCAACCTTAGGGCATAGGATATAACGGGGAGGAAAAGGGTTAGGGGTGTAAATAATAATTATAATAAATTTCTACAGCATATATATATATATATATTACAGGCGTATATATTAATACCTACATATATACCTATACTTACATATAAATACATACATATATACATAAATACATACATACATACATTTATACATACATACCATATAAGTAAGGTGGCAATTTTAGGTTTACAAGAAGTTCAAAGGGCATGGAAATGTAGTTTTAGGAGTCGCTTAAAAATATTTAAAGATTTAGCCCGTCTGATACTCAGGGGTAAAGCATTCCATAGTCGGGAGGATGTGATAGTAAAAGAATTGCTGAGGAAGGAAGAGGAGTGTGAAGGAATTTCAAGTGTTAAATTTTGTTTAGAACGCAGACACTGCGAATGAGAATTCCCCAAAAAATCAAAACGCTCTTTTAGATATTGTAGGGTTAATGGATCAAATAGTATACAGTAAAGAAGATGGAGAATATGAGTATTCCTGCGAAGACCGATTGGGAGCCACTTGAGCTTTCTACGGAAGTCAGAGACATGGTCGTACTTTTTTAATCCAAAGATGAACCGAATAGCAAGATTTTGTAATCGCTCAAGTTTGCTTAATTGCTTCTCTTTTAAATCAAGATAACAAGAGTCAGCATAATCAAGAATTGGTAAGAGGAGAGATGGTGCTAACACAATTTTTGTTGGAATAGGTAGAAAGTTACGTAGCCTGAAAAGATATCCTACTGATGCAAACATCTTTCTGCTCACCTCGCTCATTTGTGGATTCCAGGACATATTAAGATCGATGATAATACCAAGATTTTTAACTGTTTTGCAGTAGGGTATAATTTGGCCATTTAAAATTATATTTGGTAAGGTGGATATGCTAACTTTAGAGACAAGCTTTGGACTGCCAACAACAATAGCTTGAGATTTGCTAGGATTTAATTTTAATCCAAAGCACGTACTCCATGTGGATATTTTAATTAAATTATTATTTATCGTATTAATGGCGGCTGGTAAATCGGAAATTTTAGCTTTACAATAAATTTGGAGATCATCTGCGTATAGATGGTAG
>DWGR01003018.1:0-12751 GCA_018247715.1 Heliconius burneyi | reverse complement strand
GCAAGTAACAATGAATAGATAGATGAGTCACAACCGAAGCCAAATGCTTAGGCTGATCATGCCTCTATAGTATTTTCTGTTCTTGCATGCTCACCTCTAGCAGAATGTGATGAGGGATCATATTTTTACATCTGTGTAGTCAATGTTCATCTTAATATAAGACTTATATTATTATGTTGTTCTCTTGCATTACAACAATAACAATAAATATTTATTGTTGTAATGCAAGGGAACAACATCCTACTGTAAATACAATGGATGTTGGCTCTGTCCTTTAAATTATTTTCAGTTCTTTGCTCTGAGATAAACAGTTAGTGAAATTGTTTCGAAAAGTGGGGAGTGTCTAAAGTCTATGATCCCTTTGCTCCATCATTTACATGTTTATTATAGCTTAAAATATCTTTACCTGAGGACATGAGAAGTTCGGCAAATTCTATAGGCTCTATACCATTTTCCTCATGTTCTCTAAATTGAAGTCCTGAGTGTTGCAATAAATCTATCGAATCCTGAGCATACATGTCTTGCCTGTCAACAAGGGATCTTATACAAATATATTGAATTGTCTTGAAAGAAATAAATAGAATACCCATTTACGTATATCTAAAGTAAATATAGAATCTTAATTAATACTTACTGTAGATTAAACTTAAAATTAAATTGCCATGTAGTACAACCGGGAGGAGTTTTACCATTTTCATCCATGAACGTAAGACCTAATTGTATTATTCTAAGTAGGTCCACATTACACCTAAAATTTATTCAGTATTACAAAAGCAATAAGTAAAAATATTTAAATATTATATAAAAAAATATTAAATAATAATGTGTAGCAGAAATAAAAGTAGACACCATATAAGTTTTTACCTTAACAGTTGATATTGGTAATCAGCTGTAGATCTAAATTCTCCTATCGGCCGTGCTACAACACCAGGGAACTCTGTGTCCATAGCTACCCATTGGTACTTTTGCACTACCTATGTTATTCAAAAGTGTTATCAATTAATCTTATAATATATTTTTCAACTTGTATATAAAACATTAATTATAAAAATCCCTAAGTGTAACTCAGACATTGCTGACATACCTGCCTAATTACATGAAATTCTTCATGTAAGTTGTGATTCCATACATTTTTTATAACATTATCGTCTTTATTAGATTTAAGAGTAATTAAATCAAAATTAACAGCCGGCATCTGTAAAGTCATAATTATATTTTTTATCCATATATCCATATATTTAACTTAAATTATCTAATAATAAATATTTGAATCTTGCCATTTTATAATTTTGTATTTACTTTAATTATTATTAATCAATACACACACCGGCACTTTATATTTTAAAAATTTGACAAAGCGTTTCTACAATTAGACATGGGCGTTATGTAACGTCACTAGTTTCAGAAACTGCATACGAGACAAATAACCGCGTAACTAGTTCCGGGCTGCGGCCGAAACTAGTTACGCGGTTATTCGAAACCCGGCTAGCTACGCGGTTATTCGAAACTACGTATGTGTCTGTACACATAACCATTATTTCACATACGTAGTTTCAAGACAGTAAGCAGTAAGTACAAATCAAGTTACATCGACACTAGCACAGTTGTATCTCGCTCTATTATAGTACGCACCGCAAGAAAAAAAGCGACGAGAATAGGAATTTGATCGTATATTATTTTCATATCGCTTACTAAAATAAAAATATTGTACTGTTTTGTTTTATACACTCAATGAAACGAAAAAGCGATCCTAAAATGTTATTGCATAAGTTAAACTATAAATAATATATATGAAAATTTCAAGAAAAAACCATATTACTGTTGCATCTCCCTCTATTTTAGTACGTTCCGCAAGAAAAAAAGGGACGGTAGTAGTTTAATATGTATGCCTTTATGAAATTTGATCGAATATTATTTTTATATCGATAATTAAAATAAAAACTTATTTTGTTATTACACACGCCAGGAAACGAAAAAGTGATTTAAAATGTAAATGCATAAGTTAAATTGTATGAGATGAAAATATTTGTACATAATATTTTTGAAAATACCAAAAAATTCTACATATTTTTTTTAATCGACATTAGGATAGTTGCATCTGGCTCTAATTAATTACGTTTAGCAAGAAGGAAAGAGACGGCAAAAGTTCAATTTGTATGCAATTTAATCGAATATTATTCTTATATCGATAATTAAAACAAAAACCTTTTTTTTATTACACACGCCATGAAACAAAAAAGCTATTTAAAATGTAAATGCACAAGTTAAATTGTATGAAATTACATAAACTAATCATACATAATATTTTAGAAATTTTTTAAAAATACTATATTATTTGTAATAGTTATATCAACACTAGTATAGTTACATCTCGTTCTATTTCAGTATATTCTACAAGAAAAAAAGAAATGGTAATAGTTGAATTTGTATGCAATGTGACCGTATATTATTTATATGTATATAGATTATTAAAACAAAAGTATTTTTCTTATTACGCACGCCATGGGACCAAAAAATTTAAATGCACGCGGTAAATTGTAAGGAATTAAACTAATTAAAAATAAAATTTTTGATAGTTCATAAAAATCGACATATATTATTGTTATTTTGTTATACGAAACAAAAAAGAGTCTTCAACGTAGTAAGCGCTATCACTTATTACTAAGTAATTTAAATAAAATAAATAAATCTATTTTAAAGATCTGATGACTGAAAGAGTGAATATAAATTTATTAAATAAAACCTTCCAGAAATGTGCATAAAGTAAATAGTTGTATATCAAAAACTACTTACCCAATGAAACTTGGAATATACATAATTTAGAATATTTGATCTATTAAAATAAAAAAACGATCGCTTTGATATGACTTTAGTTTCCGAGATATTTGTGGATAAACATATTTACACTTGCAAAATTTAGTCATATCACGTATTAATCATTAAACAGAATTTTTTAAAGTAACTTGAAAAATAATGAAGTGTAATGAACACTATGTCTATGTAATGTTTGAAGTATAAAAAGTGCAAAACGCGATTAGTTATGGGTTCGATTCCCACTCGAGGAAATTAAATATTTGATATTTTACCGTTCTATACTCCTAGGTTGCCTCTACTTACGCTGATGCGAGGGATAGAACGTGAAACTAAAAAATAAAATAAATTGTAAGAAACAAATTCCTTATTATTTTACTTTGTTAACTACATCCCTATGTAGTGTAAATAAGTATGGCGTATTTTTAACAATGGCGTGTTTTAGAACTTAAATAAGTGCCAAGTGGTGATTAACGAAAGTCGTTGACTTGATTTCAATTGTGCACAAAGTGTTTGGTTTAGTTATTATTACGTTTTTTATAAATATAAGTGAATATAAAGTGTAAATATTTTTTTTATAAGCTTAGTGAACTTAATAACAGATTTAGATTGGGTATTTTTTTCTGTACTGTACTTCATCGTCACTACCTGGTTCCTCTACCACGTTATACACGTTCCACCGTTCATCTTAACAGAGCATTGATAGGTATGGCACGGCGAAAAAAATTCGCTACATACAAAAATGATTTAATTGATGATAATGGTTTTATAGAATTATTTATTGATAGTTATCATCCATTTTCTTTGGTTGAAGAATGAGCATTTAAAAAGTTCGCCTCTGGTGGGAACGAACCCACAACCAGCCAGTTTTACAGTCGCACTTTGTGCCTCTGTGCTACGAGTGGTCTTAATTTTCATCCAATTTTAAACCTTATTTTCTTGATCTTACGTGTCAGTGTCGCGTTTCTGTTTCTTTTGGTATTTTGCTACATTTCTTTTGTCCTGTAAGTGTAAAATTATTCTCTCTTTGTGTATATATCTTGTGTGTAAATATCAGTAGAAATTAAATTTTCAAATTTGATGAAAAATTTGTCCAAATTTATATTATATATATAATTCTGTATATAAGAAATTTATATAATAAAGTGTGTATAAAAAATGTATAAAAATAATTGTACATAAGATAAATTAGAAAAACAAATAGTATACATGAGTTACATTTTCGTAGTAAGATATTGTTACTTAACCTAAAACGTTTTTGTAATCATAACAATAAAAGTAATCGTTTTACACTTACAAATGCTTATGAAGCATTTGTAACTAGCTACAAAAATAAGCAGTTTCTGAAACTAGCTACGCGTGTACCAGAAACTAGTGATAACCGGTGATGCTTAAAAGACGTTACGGCCCATGTCTTTCTACATGCCTTAATCTTGTCATATTTTTGTTTTAGTACGATGCCATAGATAAGACATAGATTACTTACCATTAATTATTAAAATTAAAGTCATAGATTATAAACTGGGCATTGCTATCAAAGTAAAACAAGAAATAAACCCCTGTTTTCTGAATTTATAATAATTTTTTTTTTCATATTGCCTTTATTACTACTTATTGGTAATTAGAATTCAAAGACTTATCACTCATCTTAATATTTCAGTTACTTGTTAATAGGATGAATTATAATATTATTTGGGACGATGCACAGCATCTTTGAGAGTGCGCTGTATATTTCCCTTTTAACAGCCAATGATTTTCCACTTCCTTTCTCTCAAGGGTAGGTTAGGCCATGCATCCAACGCGCGCCCCTTCGGTAGGGGGATGCGCTTCTCACCTGGCTTGGAGGATGAGGTCCGTATTATACAATGGTACCTATCCGAAAAAGCAGAGAGGATCTCCTGGTTCTCTTACTCGCTGCCATAAGAGATGAGATGCAGTTTGCGCAGGTGGCAGGTTTTTCTAGGGGGCGTGGGCAATCGCGTGCAAAATGCTCCTCGCCGCATCGTACACACGCAGGCCGATGGTAAAAGCCATGTCCTGTTAGAGAGAGAGTTGCGGAATAAAAAGGGGGGTACCGTTGCCATCACCAGAGCTACCAAACCACTACCGTCTTCCGTTCCGGTGGTGCATAACGAAGTTCCAGCTGATACCCAGGCCCCTAAATCTATGGCCGCTGCTAACCTTCCTCACGAAAGGGGTAGCAGAACAGCAGGCGCAAAAAGAGCCGGGAAGAAGAGGGGGCAAAAAGCAAAGGACCAAGCAAGGCGTACCTCCTAATCCACAACCTCTTCCTGCAGCAGCAGTCACGGCAGCCGCTCGTCCAAGTCAACCACAACAAGCCCGCGCTATTTCGATCGACAGAGTTATCGAGGAGGTCCAGGAGGTCCAAGGAGGTCCTAATAGCCTTGAGGGAAGATCGAGAGCCTGTCGAACCCGTACTCCAGGGCATGACGCGCCTCCTTCAAGATGGTTGAAACTCGAGTCATATTTTGGAACGCCGCCGGCCTGAAGGGAAGACATCATTTCCTTCGTCTCCTTCTCCGGTAACAAAATACAGATATGGCTCTCATAAGCGAGACCCACATCCGCAAGCAAGACCAACTCAACCTACCGGGCTACCACATTATCCGCCAAGACGCACCAAAGGGGTTCGGGGCATACCGTTTCGAGGCCTACTTTTTGCAGTAAGGCGTAACATCACCCATCAAGTACTGCCAGACCAAAACCCCAAGTCGTTCCAGGCGCTAGGGGTTGAGGTCCATCATGGCGACGGAGGGCTGCGTCTATACGCAATGTATCGCCCACCATCCTCCTTGAATAGGATAAATTTTCCAATAGATGGAACGCCATTTTCCTTGAAATTTTGATCTTAATCGTATTTCTAACATGATATTTCGTTTAGAAATATTTAATTTTAAATAGTGTAACGCCACTTTATTCTTAGTCTGTGGAGCGTAGTTTTCAAGAAGTGGGATGGTGTCGTCCTAAGAAAAATGTCTTTCTAAGTTCTATATTAAGAAACTAGCTAGACCACCGGAAACTTAGGTAAACCGGTATTTTAGAGGGGAGGCTATGCAAAGGCTTCATGAATAATATGTTAATCATATTAACAGGTTATTAAAAGAAATGAGCACGTCTACCTTTATCATTTAGACGGTTAGAAAGTCTTCCTTATAGAGGGAACCTTCCTTTCCTAATCGTGCTAATCGCCGAGTTGGGAAACATCTTTCAAAATCTGTCGGTAAGACTGCAGACTGTGCATACTAGACTATAAGTAAATGCTCGGCTCTTCCGGCTCGGCTCGGTAATTTACAATTATCAATATTACTCCTTATAAATAAAGAATGTTACTCATGTTTTTTATGTTTTTACAGTTACAATCATTCTGATTTATATCACATAGTGTCGTACGTGGTCACCAGGAGTTATAAACACGTCTCTCACAGATGCTGTGCATCGTCACATCCCAAATAATAGTATAAATATTACATAACAATAAAACTTGTATTATTGTGGAGAGTCGATGCACAGCATCCTTTTAAGGCTTCTGGTGAGAGCCTTCTATGAGGTAAGTTTGAAGTTTCTATCATCCAGCGCCGTGGCACTGGGAAACGGCACCAGGTTTTGAGTCCTATCGCCGAGTTTAAGGCTCCTGGTGAGAGCCTGCTATGAGGTAAGTTTGAAGCTTGAAGCTTCTATCCTCCAGCGCCGTGACGCTGGGAAACGACACCAGGTTTTGAGTCCTATCGCCGTGATTTCAAAATGGCTGCCGTTACGATAGCCGTGTCATTGTGATGAGCATAAGGCCCGGCGGGATTGTGTCTGCCAGGGCGGGCACAGTGTAGAGGAGGCAGGAGCGAGGAGCGGAGGAGGTGGCGTATGCTAATCCCCCCTGGATTAGCATACGCCACCTGGGCGATCAGCTCATCGGGCCTAGCTTAGGCAACCAGCGACCGAGTCCGGCAGCAGGTCGAGGACGCGCTGGAGTTTTACTGCTGCATGTTTGGGGTTGAGGGACTTCGTGAGCAGGGCAATGTCATCAGCGTAAAGCGCCAAAGGTGCCATCTTGATGCGTCGGGATGTCGTCGGTGTACAAGGAATACAGGGCAGGTGATAATATGCTGCCACCTGAGGGACACCAGCAGTGATAGTGTGACTTGACGATAGCACACTCTCCACCCTTACGCAGAATGTCCTGCCGCGGAGATAATCGGCTAAGATTACTGCGTCTTGTGTAGCAGCCCCGGGTGCCACACGCGGTCAAAAACGCGCGACACATCCAGGTAGGCTGCACTGGCACTCTCCTTTTTGTTAAAAGCTCTGGCCGCACCACTCTGGCCACCTGCAGCGTGGTGGATTGGCCGCTATGGGAGCCAAACTGCTCGTATCCTCCGATTGCGCTCGATCAGCTTGGAAATGCGTCTAGGGATCGGAGGAAAGCGGTGCGAGCGCGGCGGCGCTGTCACAGCATCCGCACCGCGCTGACGTTCAAAGGAGTTGACGACGGCCGATATATGGCAAAGACTCTTTGATGAGGTAATCTCTGAAATCCGACGCGTGCGCCGGGAAACGGCACCAGATTAGCCCTATCGCCGTGGGTGTCTAACCGGCGCCCATCGCTATGGGTGCGTCAAGTCCTCAATGGGCTATATGGCCCCCCCCCCTTTGGGGGGACATTGCGCCTGCTGTGCAGGATCACAGAGGAAGGAGAATTGATTCAGGGGGGATTGGAGTGAGCTATGAGCCACCTGGGCGGTCAAGCTCAGCCGGGTGAGACCCACGGCTGCCCGGGGGAGGCCCAGCTTTAGCGACCTGCGGCCGAGGTAGCAGCTCAGGAGTTGGGATCGGGATTGGAATCAGGGCGAGGGAGGAGGTTCCTCGGATGCTGTGCACCGTCTCTCCACAATAATACAAGTTTTATTGTTATGTAAAATTTGTACTATTACTTTTTATTTGCAGTAGACTTTTGACGAGTCCGGCGTTCGTACTATGAAAGTAAGTATATGTTCCTTGTATGAAAGTAAAGATTAGAGTTAGGACTTAAGAGCCAGAGATATAATAGATAAATCTCTTTATAATTTGCTAAAAGATTTCAGTTTGTCCATTATCCTAAAATTTATTTCTAGAATGTATTATGAAGGCGACACTAGTAGAATAGAGGTTGTGAGTCTCGATTCCCACTCGAGGAAGTGAAATGTTTATTTACGTTGATATTTCCATTTCTTCGGTCTAGTATCGGGGTAAAGCGCGGCGTTTATCTCTACCACTCAACACGCAATGCCTCCAGAATTCAGCAGGAAGTGGGCAACGCATTGTTTTACCACTAGGTTACCTCTGCATACCCTGCTGTGAGCGGGATACAGCGTGAAGATGATTTGATTATTTTTTATTAGTAGATTAATTTCGAATTTTTTTAGTTTGTGAAAGGAGCTTGGAAAGCCTGATTGGTTAGTAATAGTAAATAACTGAACATAAAGCTACCATCAGCTTTATGTTCAGTTTTCATTTTTAAATATCTTGATTTCCGCATTCCATTCCAACTTTGGATGATAGACATGATATGGATTATTGATTCTTAATTAAAAGTAAAAAGTATCTTATAATGAAAAAAAAAGACTACAAGTATAGTATTTTTTAAAAGTATCTATTAAGAGAATAAAACTTATTTAATTATTAAATATACTAATTACAATTTTTGTCGAATGATACAAATAATAAAAATCAAAGATTTCTATCACAAATTATATGTAAAATGAATTGATGACCTTAATATAAAATATATAATTATTCATTACTATACTGCATTCTAGTTGTATAAAATAATCATCCCCATAATAAAAAAGCATACACTGTGGAACAAGCGAGAGCTATCAAGTTAATCTAACCATCATCTATTTAATAATAATGATTATGATCTGTGTAAATGTCAATTAAAAGATTATATATAATATGCATAAAAATAAAAGTGACATGTAAGATACATTTTTACAAGCAAACTTCATTTTTCACACAATTACAATGTTTTCCTTAACCCTTAAACAGGCAGAAAATAAAATACATTTATTTTATGATTTCTGTGCATTTATAAATGTCTAATATCCTACTAGGTAATACTATTTAGGTTGATACATTTGCCTGTTTAGGGATTAGATTTAGTATGATTTGAACAGTGATAAAATGTTTTCCAGTACACAATTAAGAGGCTCACAATTATTTTTGTGTAAAGTTGAAAGTGATGATATAAGACAAATTTGTATAAAACATGTTGTGCAATAATATTTTCCTTTGTTACCAAGTGAGTACAAATACTTAGTTAGAAATGTACAAAATTTTCGTTTCGTTTCCGTTTTCTAAATAAGTATTCTTCTGTCCTAGGTGTGGAATAACTCTTTAAAATTTGTTAAAAGTTTAAAAATGATAAGTAAATCTTAAATTCATAATAAAAGAATTGTACAGTTTTTTCTGAGCTGTTCTTCTGCAATGTTAGCAATGTCAATTGTTTATTTTTTATTTTAAACTTTATTTTCACTCTGTAAGATGGAAAACTCGTTGTTGTGGCGTTAGTCTCGTCACACAAACCGGTTCAGATCAGGAAGAATTTCCATTTTCACCATTGTCTTGAAAGTTATTTGTATTTACTGAGAATGGGGCTCCCAAACCATACAAATGTCCACTTGAACTTTCAATGTTGTCGTCAAAAAATATCTAAAAATAAAACTAAAATGTGAACATTATAATAAAAAAAATGCTACAATTTGAATTGACATATATTTTTTGAGACATAAAAATTTGGACTGCCCATAAAACATACCATCCAAGAGCTTTAGTCTCTGGGACGATTCCTAGTTACTTAACATTTAGTGCACCCTACCCTGGGGGAAAAGTGTGAAACTGCTTACTTCACAATATAGTTAAGTCTGTTGACATCTATTCCATTATGCAATTTGCAAATCCAAACATAGATTGAATTGTAAGAATAGAGAATATAATTTAACATATATACCTCTTTGATTTTAAAAAACGCCATTCCTGTAAGATGTGAATCAGATCCCGCTTGATGTTGTGGACCAACTCGTCTTAATTCAAGTTGATCAGCTACTTCTTGGAGGCCACCTTTCAAGTTCTTACAAAGCTTCATCAAATACTGTAAATAAATAAGTTTATAATAATATGCAGTTGGTACTTTTAAAATTTATGAACTATAATTATGAAAGTACATATAGGAATTAAAGTACACTAAAAACCAGACTAATTATTGTGTTTGGGCATTTGGTTAAAATATATATATTTTAATCATAAAATAAATACATAAGCATGTTATACTTTTTGTTGTCATGCTGTCCTTGAAAAATATTTGTGGGAATTGAACCCAGAACCATAACATTTAAAGTCCAACTCGGTTTCTTCTACCCACCCAGCTATATGGAGGATACAATGTGAAGCTTAAAAACGTTTGCATTTACCTTTACATCATAGACTGTAGGAAAATAAAGTCGCAGACTTTCAAAGAAATCATTTTCATCTTGTGGCAGATTTTGATCTGTTAGTAGCTTCAAGAGATAGCCAAAGTCATATCCAGAATGAAAACTTAACCATTTTATATTGTCCATAAGAACCAAGCCTGTACAAAAAGAATACAATAAAATATTGTTAATCTTTAACACTAGATTACCTGTGCTTACTAAATAAGAAATATTCTTAAAAATTTCTTTATAATTATCTTGAGGCCAATCTTGGTGCAGGGGCAAAAAGTATGTTGCAAAATCAACTGGTTGTGGGTTCGATCTGCACTCAATGAAAGGAAATATTTATTTAAATTTATATTTTTATTTCTTCACTCTGGTGTAGAGGCAAAGCAGCACTTTCCACCAAATTCTAGAGACATTGCATTTTGCTCTGCACCCTGCGGTGTGCAGGATACAGCATGAAGCTGTTTTTTTTTAAATTACTTTTTATTTCTTCTTTAAATGAAAATTACATGTATTCATTCTTTTAATACAATTTTATGTATGTAAGAAAATAACATAAAGAATACCAGATGACATAAGTAGTTCTGCAAATTCCAAAGGTTCAATACCATCCTCTTCGTGCTTTCTGAATTGTAATCCTGAGTTTTGTAATAAATCAATGGAATCTTGTGCATACATATCCTCCCTAAAATTATTCATAATTTTAAATGATTAGAAAATATTTCTTTTTCGTCTATTTTTAGTTTTCTCGTGAAACAATAACTTACTGTAAGTTGAATTTAAAGTTGAATTGCCATGTAGTGTATCCAGGTGGAGTCTTACCATTTTCATCCATAAAAGTGAGACCAAGTTGTATTATTCTCAACAAGTCTACATTACATCTGAAAGTCATATTTTCGTTGAAATTGTTAATCTTTAAAAGGTACATTATTAACATAATTATTTTAATAATATCCTAATACCAATATAATGTATGTAATATTACAGTAAGTAGTTTCTCTTCACAAATAAGCAGTAGTATTTTTAATAAAGCTTCAAAACATTTACCTGAGAAGTTGATATTGATAGTCAGCTGTGGATCTGAATTCTCCAATGGGTCTGGCCACTACACCAGGAAACTCTGTATCCATTGCTACCCAGTGATACTTTTGTACAACCTATTTGTCAATTAAATTCTTTACAATGCCTATTATTTATTTTTCAATAATTTTATAAGATAATAAGATATTACGTCAATACAAATATATATATATAATTTTTTACCTGTCTGATGATTTGAAATTCTTCATGCAGATTGTGATTCCATACGTCTTTAATGCCACAATCACCATTTGTTGGTAAGGACGATAGACCACCAAAACTAGCTGCTGGCATCTAAAATAAATAAAATAATATATTAAGCATTGTAATTTTTGTTTTGACATTTTTGTACGATACGGGTTTAGAAATTAGTGTATCGTGTACCTTCTGGTGATTATAAACTTTCTGAGTACAAAAACCTTGTTAAGTGACGTTGAGTTTGGTAAACCAAATGTAAACTTGGTAGTTACGATATCCGATTAGGCAACGCTTGTAAATAAATAATGTCGATAAACAACGCTTATTTCTTAATTGATAACGAGCTTAAAATAAATGTAAAGTATGTAAAGATCGATTTTAAGAAGTGCCTTTTGCTAAATTCAAAATATTAAAGCCAAAAACTAAAAAAATCATTGCAACAACGAACATTTAACGCAGTGATAGGCATGCCATGATGACAAACGAAGTGACATAACGGGCATAGACGTTTATGCCATTTTTGACATTCTAGCATGAAACTGTGGCGCTTGAGGCCATAATATAGTACAGATAAATAATACTGTATAATTTAAATGTTTTTGAAAATATATATTATACATTAACCTTTTCACATCTTATACATGAACCTAAGCGCCTGCGTTGTCATAAAATTTGACAAAATTAGTTTCAACGTACCTAGATTTTACCAAACCTGAAAAGAAGGGTTTTATTTAGTAAGTTTCTCCAAGAGAAACATGTGTTTAGATTTTATTTGCAGTTGGATAGAATTTGGATTTCTTATAAGCGACATTTAGCGACAAGACATAAATTTATTATGCATTTTGGAAAAAAGAGAACATTTGCATCAATGAAGCGCTCCAAATGTATTTCTTTTATATTTTTAAAATGTTTTGTGCCTAAGTGGCATGCTCAGAACGCCATAAAGAACTGAATTGAATTACGCACATAATATGCACTAATTTTAATGGTCAATCAACTTTTAAAAGGTACCTTTTAAAAGGTAATTAAAAAATTGCGATGTTTCTTAATTTTTCTTTGTGCCATATTTATTGGTTTTAAATATTTTACTTCGTAAATATTATAATTTATATTTTTGAAAATACATCTTATTTAAGGAAATATAATTAATTTTGAATAAATAATTGTCTTTAAAAAGACATCTTAAAATTTTA
>DWGR01003017.1:0-12752 GCA_018247715.1 Heliconius burneyi | reverse complement strand
CCAAAGTGTCAAGCCTTTCACAGCTCATTGGATCCCTAATGATTCGAACGGCTCTACGTTGTATGCGGTCAAATGGATCAAGCTGATACTGGGGTGCACCAGCCCAGAGATGAGAACAGTACTCCATGTGAGGCCGGACCTGGGCCCTATATAGGGCCAAACGGTGTTTTGGCATAAAGTACCGTCTCGCTCTGTTGATGACCCCCAGTTTCTTCGAGGCCAACTTGGCCTTGCTTAGTAGGTTCATACCAATAACATTCCATACCCACCATTGTTGTACCCATTCAAAAGGCTAGTCGTAAAGCAGGGGTACAGGCGTACGACTGTAAGCGCAACAGGTTGTGTTTTCGATTCCTACTCGAAGAAATAAAATATTTAATATTTCTATTTCCTCACTCTGGTAGAAACAAAGCTTGAATGAATGGCTTCAGAATTCAGCTGAAAGTGGGGAGCACTGAACAGAAGGGTAAGTACTCAGGTTCCGTCTGCCCACCTTGCTACAAGTGTTATACATTTAAATATAGTCACAAAATTTTATTGGATGAATGAAATGAACGGACTAAAACACGTACAAAAAGATTTTTTAGAGTATGTGAAAATATATAATGTAATAGATGTACTAAGAATATGAGCGATATTTATTTTTATATAATATCACATATGTCTTTACTGTCGACGGATTTAATAACAAGTCTATACTACTGCTTCTTGAGAATATAGATCAAACTGAAATGAATATTTATTCTCATTTAATACACGCAGACAGAGAGGCTGTTATAATGGATATACGATGTAACGATATTTTTCTCTTCATCTTTTTTCTCTTGTTTTGATAATATACCTAAAATATTGTTTTGTTTAAGGAAAAAATATAGGAGAACTTTCGTCATGAATTAGCTTCAAAGTGGCAATTATTCCTCCTGAATTCAGCGGAAAATGGTGAACAGAATGTCTTAGCACTAGATTCCTTCTGGCTACAAAGCGTGATAGAGCGTAAAACTGATTTATTAATGTATATTGAGTCATTTTTGCCCAACAATGCTTCTTTTCTTCACAAGGAATTATATTTCTTAATATTTTGTTCTAATTGAAAATCGATCTTATCGCAGCTAAAATTATGTACTAAGACGGCTCTAAGTAGACACAACTCAATCGTTTCACTATACTAGAAGAATTTGAGGAATGCACCTAAATTATGATACGGTATGAGATGCTAATCTCGCGGCACCGCTACACGTTATATTAAATAGAACGCAGCGTTAACGGAGATTCATAGTATCATCCTGTCCCAATGCCGAGGCAGGAAGGAGGAAATTATAAGAATGGCTGCTGAATAAACGACGTACATGTTGGGCATGTTAAAATCTTACGGTGAGTGCTTATTAAAGTTTACGCTTTAGGTAAGATCCTTTTAAGGGCGTTTAAAATCTTTGAGGTCATGGCGTTAGACACAAGCGTCTGGCTGTAATCTACTATTATGAATTTGATACTCAGTCGGGGCATAAATTATTATTTTATGAATATTTTCAATGGTAGAATTAGGTTAAATCTGAAAGTTAGTTTAGTTTTAAATTTACGAGCATTAAGGCTGTACAGTCAGAATTTGATGGAAATATTTATTAAATCACAATTGTCTAGATTATATGTATATTGATACAGGTATAAACAGTACCCGGTTTAAAAATGTACTTACCCATATAATATGCGAAATATTTATTAACTTTCATAAATTTTTATAATAACAGGAAGGAAGGAACTGGTTGGGTAAATTGTAGAGAAAAAGTCAAAGAATATAATAAAATATATCGACAATAATTTTTACCTACTTTATATTTTTAATTTTTTTTATTAATAACTTTTAATATAAATTCTTATTTTAATATTAATTATATTTTAAATTTAGATAAAAATAAAATACAGCCACTAAATTGCTAAGCCTCCACCCACTTGAGTTGTCAATAACATGAATACAATGAGAGACATAACGGTAACCATATATTATTTGAATAACCACATTGTTGTCATGTTGCGAGTTTGTGAATTTCATAATTGAGATCAAATTACTTTGTTTTGTGTAAATAATCTTCTATTTGACGTTTGTATATTGGTATGGTTCTTTGATTATGGCGTTCCGAGCGTACCAGTTGTGCACATATCACTTCGCCAATGTCACGTTGTGTCAGACACGAAGGAGGTTGTACGATAAAAAAAGAGATAATTTTACACGTTAGGAGGAGTTTAAAAAAATAAAAGCCAGTTACCAAGGCTAGTTATAAGAAATATATTATACAAGGGTGTTAGCATACAATTTAATATTGTTATCTATATATATAAAAGGTCATGTTCCGACTGACTGAGGTAAGACGCACGCACAGCTGTAACCGCTGATGGTAGAAACGTGAAATTTGAATTTGAAAGCAATTAGACGGCTGCGAGTTAGGATGGTGTTGTTAGGCAATCTGGGTAGCAGCAGCAGTAGAGTACATATACATTCACACGCTATCTCCTCAAATTCGATCAATTTGTAAGGAGACTCTTTCCAAGTTATTTTACAAACAGCTGTGATTCTATTTTAGTTTATACAATAAATACCAGTTGGAAATAAGTTTTCGTAAAAAATAGTATTAGAGCCAATTCCAAGTATATATTTTTAAATAATAAATATATATTTATTTGCATATAACAAACTTTATATATATTAATATGAGGCGTAAGCATGTAATAGTAAACTTGATGGTTGTGGGTTCGATTTCCACTAATTAATATATTTTTTTTCTTTTTCTTGAAGTCAAAAAAAGAAAAATATATGATATTTACTTATTTATATGTACATACTTTACTATTACAAGCTTACCACAAAGTTACAATTTATATCTAGAAATGCACATAACATTGTGAAGTACAAAAGGCGTATGTATGTGTAAGTCCGATATATATTGGCAAAACTGCATAAGCGTTAATGTTTGACAAATTATTCAAATTGTCCGAGCACTTTAAATTAATTTGGAAACAGATTATTTACCAAAAGGAACTCAATTAATGTTGCTTTTCAGTTAAATATGAACTGATTGATAACTAAACAAATGAAGTGAAGCTCATTGGTTGACCATTCTAATTAAACACATTACAATTGACAAACTGAATTATGATACTATATATACTTATTTACATTTAAGATACTCTTTACTGGTTTAACATATAAATGACACGCTTGAAGCAAATTGAATAAATGTAAATGAGATCATATTATAAAGTTTCATTTAAACTTGTACTTGCATGCTTTAATACAATTACAGTACATTTAAAATTTAAATAATGTAGTGGTAATGATTTTTTAACGTGAGACCAACGTGTTGCAGTAGCTCTGACTGTAAACGTGACAATTGTGGGTTCAATGTCTTCCTTGTGGTTAGAAGTCAAAGAATTGCATTAAGTTCTACCATATAATACATTGGTCTTCAAAAATGTCTTTTTTTTTCGAATTGGCTTTATTGCCATTGACCTGGACTGGTTTTGGCAGCATCACCGGGCGGGAAACATCAGAAATGTCTTATTATGAACAAAAAGAAACACATACAGATATCTCTAGAAAAACCAACGCAGAATAATAGAATAAGAAATTAACAGAGAAAGTATCAACATTATAGTTACCAGCGACGAGTCCGCGGATCGACCCCACTTCAATAGACTGAATTGCATTTAACACATTCATGATCGTGAGCGAATATGTGCAAAGCACTTAAACTAATTTTTATTTTACATGTTTCATATAAATAATTAATTGTTCCATACTTTTATAACAAAAGACTAGATTCAACGTAATAAACAACGTCATAGAGTAAATATTCATTAATAACCACTAAAAAATAGTTCAAAATTCTTTCATTGCTCTGCAAATTGACAAAGAAAGTAAACCGGAACTGTTTTATCTCGTAACGAGTTTCAAATGCGCCGCTCCGAAGAGTGTTGCGGAGTTCACAAACTTACCATCCATACTTCGCACATCGGGGACTAGCCGCAGCTGGCTCTAAGCTTTTTATTATTTTATATGTTTTTGCTGAAAAAATCTTATAAAATAAGTAAATTATGTGGCATAATTATATAAATTGATTAATTTATAATAATTGTGTCTATGATTGTTTTGTTAGACATTTCCGATGGCGATTTTAAAGACATTCAGAATTATAGAATACCTGGATTATACAGATTGTCTGTACTTAACATATGCTCGTATAACATAAGGACGTTGTGCTGAGAACAGCGTCTAACTGCAAGTGCGAGTATGGGTTCGATTTCTACTTATAGTAATCTCAAAAATTATGCGGAAAATATGGAAAATGTTCTCCATGTCTTTCTTATGTCAGGGTTGCAGCATGAGGCTTAGCAATCATCTCAATAAAATATGTTTATATAATTAATTAGGATATTAATTGAGAACCTCGTAGCGCAGGGCCATTAGTGTGCGGCTGTTGTGGGTTCGATATCTACTCGGATATATTTATTATTTTAATTCCTTGTGACGAGGCAAAGTGCGGCGTTGAGTTGCGCCACTCAAAACTCAATTCCTCAATAATCCGGTGAAAGTATCTACCTACCCTTCTAAGTGCAGGATACAGTATGAGGTTAAAAAAGAAGTTTTTAACATTTTTTTGGTGATAACTATATTCGTATCAATCGTCATTTTATATTAACCACTTTATTTAAATGAAAAATCCATTCAACAGTTTAGTAAATGCTAATATATATTACAATATTTCAAATTCTATACAAAAAGTTTCTTTTATTTATACATAAATTGTTCAAAGAAAAAGCAGTTTAGTTGGGAAAACACTGCTATCAGTGCGAGCTCGGGGGAAATCTGCCGCAACACTCACGCGTGTATATCACGTTGACGTTCTTATTGTTACTTCCTTGTAGTCTGTAGTATATTTTAAATAAAATATATCTTCTTATTCTTCTATAATATTTTAAAAATATATTCATACTAATATGATAGAATTGAAGTATTTGTTTGGCAGGTATCTGTCGGTTTTAGATAATCCATTTGTCGAAGAAAACTTAATAACCGCTCTACCACTCGTACCTCAGGCCAAAGCTACTTTGGACACTTAGAATTTGTCATGTGTCATAGAAAACTCTTATTTATTTCTTTTTGATGTGCATACAAAATTGGGTAAATGCAAGTTCATATTATATTGAAATTTCAATTGCAAGAATAATTCACAATACGCTACATTTTCATAATCGAGGAAGACTCTACATATAAGTGTTTATACTCAACTGTGACAGCTGTATACGAGAATACCGACGAGTTTGTACACAATGTGTCTATTGCGAATCAAATATTGCCTTAATATTCTGTCCGCCAGTCCAAATCCAGATTAAATGTTAGTAAGTCTTTGTGAATCTTAGAGAACGTTTGCATTTAACCCAGTTCTGTCTTTGTTCTGAATAGCCATAGTTCGAAGTAGTTTCTAAGCATAAAATGTTATAATTCTAATATTATTTAAGTTATTAATAGTTTTCTTAGTTCTTTTTATTGACTCACTGCCCCCCTGGCAGGAAAACAAAAGCAGCGTATACAAAAAGTAAATCTTCTTATTTTTTTATAATATTATAAAAATATATTTTTACTACGATTATTTTTATTAATATCTTGTCTATCAGTCACCTAATAACCAAAGAATCTTACATAATTACAAGCGATCCGCTCGGCTCGGGATTTTGAATTTTTTTCATGTTCATGTAACGTTATCATTTTAAAGACAATAAATATCTGTACATTGACAACTTCTTTATATCGGTATAACAATTTTATTTACGAACCAATTAAAATATGACAAACACAACATTTAAATGAAAGTATATCTTACATGCGAAGACAGCAATCACTTACACTTATATGTATGTTTAGATATCGATTAATTCGCTGCAAATATTGATTCATCCATTCGAAGAGTTTTAATTTGCGACAATATTTACATATCCTTATAATCCATACCTATATTATAATTTTGAAAGTAACTCTGTCTGTCTGTTTTTTACGCAATCAGGGTCAAACCCGTAATCCAATTGTAATAAAATACTCATATACAGGTTCTTGAGAGTCTCGGGATGAACATAGTTTACTTTTTTTTCTCATATTTGTAATTTTATCGACATAAACTAATATATTAAAATATTAATTAATTTGACATGCAATTTAATCCACCATCTTAATAACAAACGTCGTTCCGCTAGTAAAAACATAAAATACACAAAAACTATATAAAACAATAACATAAAATAGCCGTGTGTTCTCGGCTTAGAATAGAATCACCCTGGTACTGGTGGTGTCGTAAGAGGCGATTAAAGTACGAGTGGGAGAGTCACGCCGCCAGCAATGGCGACACGTATGGGCAGACTCGACCGGATAATTACCACCCCCGGCATTTAAAACCGGCGTGAAGTAGTGGCTTTATGCCACTGCGTTTCGCATTAGGTAAAGCCGGGCTCCGGGGCCTAGCCACCCTAAAAGCTGGCAACGCACCAGTAGCTCCTCTGGTGTTACGCGGTGTCGTGGGCGGCGGTGATCACTTACTATCAGGTGACCCGTATGCTCGTTTGCCATACTTTTACCATAAAAAAAAAGTTTAAATAATACTAGAAGCGAGTTAACAGCGTTATAATAATAGCAACAACTATAAAAGTAACATCTATATTCGCCTTCGTTTGTCTAACAAAGTCTCGCAAAATAAATATTTGGATACCTTTATGCATACAGCGCACGGCGGGGAGTGCTCTCTGTTGCCACAAAAGACAAAGTGTACGGCATTTCAATGTTTATTAACTTAGTGCTCTCCGACATTCTTCACTGTACAGACTTTGCCTTGTTTTTGATAAATGGTGGAAAGAAACTGCTATCTAAAGAAAAAAATTCAATTTTCTTGAATCATAAATCCAAGACATCAAGCTTAACTTAATCCTATTACAATTTATTATGTAAATTTTATAAAAAGTATCAGGAGCGGTATACAAACTACTTGTTTATATTGTCTTTATTATTACCCTGACAGGTAATGTGTGTTATGTAAATATAGAAAAATGCAGTAAGAATTTAATTGAGCGTTAAGTGTCTTCCAGATGGATAGTAAACAAGAAGAGCTGGAGGGTGAGATATTCTTGGTAATCATGTTTTTATTTTGCCTTATAAAAATATGTTTTCTTAGAAAGCTCTAAAAGGATTACACGTTTTTCTCTTATAGTTTGCGAAGGATTTTATAAATTATAGGTATTATCTTCATAAAGTTTATTATATTGAAATGGTTTAACGAGAAATCATCTTGATCTAGTTAATCTCTGTAATATAACATAAAAAACTATGATTTTTTTACTAAAATCAATAATTTGATTTATTTGCAGTTTTGCGAAATATACGAGTTAGTAATATTCAATACATTTACAGATCTAACCTGGAAACCTAGTGTTAACATACTTAGCTCCTGTTAAGACACCTCCATTTTCTGCAAAATTCTGAGGCCATTGCTGCTTAGTGGCGGAACTTGTGATTACTGGCGGATTGGTGCTTTATTTTGAAGAAATGAAATTATGAAATATTTTATTTCTGCGAGTGGTAATCAAACCCACAACCTATCACGCTTACAGTCATATGTATGTGCCAGGGGCACGCTGACCTATTATTATAATTTCTGAAGTAATTTTAGAATAAACAATCCAGCTATTATAAATAATAATAGAAAATTTTACACGTAGTATTTTCGATTTAGACGGAGGTTCTATCTACCAACCCTCCTATAAAAGGGCCAAAGCGTGACGTTAAAAATATATTAAATTTATAAAGAATTTTTGGATATTTCTTTTAATTTTTGAAAAGTTTAGTCACATACAAACAACATATGGTTTAGTCACATATACACACACACACACACAATGGTATGGTTAAATAGTCAGAGCGCTTGGACGGCTTCCAAGAGGCTCGGGTTTAAATACCGTATTTTTATAATTTTTATAAAAAAATATGTCTCTAAAAAATATTTTTCTACCTTAAGTCAGGGATAATATTTTAAGATTATAAAAAATAATATTCATATTTTCTTAACTTTACTACTATTTATTTAGAAAGGCCGGTGTTAGATTACGCGACGCCTTCATTCCGACACGCGTGCTTTATCAGGATAACGAGTGTACTAAGCTCGTAAAGACCAACTTTAATATTTTAGATGATGCTACTCACCAAGTTTTATAAAATATAGCGAGAATACAACTTAATCTTCATATAAAACGCATTTTTTTTATTCAGTAGATTATATTGTTACCGGCTAGAGTTATATTGTGGGTTCGATTCCCACTCGGGGGAACAATTTATTTTTTAATATTCTCATTTCTTCGCTCTGGTATCGAGGCAAAGCGCGACGTTGAGTTCTGCTCAACTCAACACGCAATGTCTTGAAAATTCGGTGGAAAGTTGGGAACGAAGTGTCTTAAGTATCTTGCTATAAGCGGGATAAAGCTGAAACATATATAATATTCTGTCGGCTATGATTGATTTTGACGAGCACATTCATAATCATAATTATTATCATCGTTGTAGTAAATTAAACCTCATATGTTAAGATCTTCTACTCTAAACTTTCACAACTTAATTTTTTTTAGAATTATACACATGACAATACTATGCCTACTGGCAGAGCCAGTGCCTGGAAACGTACTGTTAAAACTCTCTGTTTCCATTAAGGCACTTTCGTTCATACCTTCCGCTGGATTCTGGCAGCATTGCGCGTTCAGTGGCGGAACTTAACACCCCTTTTTGCCTTTTTGGAATTCGACTAACACTCGAACCTCGCACGCTGCCCTGCACCACAACTGGCCTCACAATTAACTTACTGTTATAATCTTTCATGTTAAATAACTCTAGAACAAATATGACAGAGGGAACCTAGTGTTATGAAACTCCATTCCACATTTTCTACAGAATTCTGGAAGCATTGCGTGTTGAGTGGCTGAACACAACGCCACGCTTTGCCGCGACACCAGAGCGAAGAAATGAAAATATAAATTTAAATAAATATTTAATTCCGAGTGGGGATCGAACTCATGAGAAGTCGCGTTGACACAGACGAGTCACATACCCTGCGCCACGACTGGCTTTAACTGTGGTATTCAACTTTGACATTCGACATTCAATAATATTTACTCAACTCTCTATAGAGGATTCTATAATCCTGTTCAAATGGCAAGTGGGAGGATACTTACGTTAAACTCTTGATCGTCGTTGAAAGAGGAAGGATCGCATTACAGAAAGAGGTTGAAATACATGTTTTGGACTTTGATAATGTAATTTCAAAGAACATCAATGATATTATATTACAAAATTAGGGATTAAAACTTTAAAAGTTTTAAATTTATTATATAGCCCACCCCTAAAATGTCAATAAAGGATATTATTAATCGTAAACAGATATGAAAGGTAGATTGTTCGATTCCCACTCGAAGAAATGAAACATGTAATATTTATAATGATTTTCTCGCTCTACTTCTCGCTTCACCTCACATTTATTACCTTACAAAATATGTTGACGTATTCTTGTTTTAGAATAAAAATAAAGCTAAATTGCGGGAAATTTTTATAAGCGCTTTAGTAATGAGTGTCAATAAATTTCTAGGGATTCACAAAGTCAAACTAACTTTTTCAAATTTATAACGCTCCGATCATACGTTCAGCGTGACGTGGAATTGATGGTTCGCTCTGCCACCAACAAAATCGTTTAATCCGATTGCCGCAACTCAAACACAGTTTTGGTTAAATGAATAAAATTTATTTCTATATTTTATTATTATTTAAAACCGTCGTGGCACAGAGGTGCAAGGATGGGACTGTAACGCAACGTTTGTGGGTTCATTTCACACTCGAGGGAAAGAATTATTATTTTTAATATTTTCATTTGCTATGACACCAAAACAAAGACCCTGCGTTGAAATCTGCCACTCAACACGCAATGTCTCTAAAAATTCGGCGTAAAGTAGGGTATACGTTGTCTTAACATTAAGTCCCCTTTGTCTATTGTATGCGAGATAAAACATGAAGCTAATTTGATTTTTTTATGATTACCATATATTCTAAATGCACTCATAATTATTTTGTTATTAACGTAGATATTTGCCTGATGACCATAACAAATATTGTCAAATACGTTAAAACAAAAACAATAGAGGAAGCTCATTTAAAAATTACAAGGAGCTGAGTATGTAGGAAGAGGCCGCCGTTGATAAGTAGAGTCTGTAAAGTTCTTGATGCTCCGATGACTGTAGGGATAAAGCGTGAAGCTGAAAAAAGTAAACATTCTTATAAAATAAATAGATATTTAATTTTTATCATAAAGTTCCACCGTAATCAGACGTTAATGTTGATAAAATTCTTGACAAAAATATTCCCTATTTAAAGTTTTTGAAAGTTATTTTTCTTGCAAAATGTTAATTTTATTTTAAGATTTTTCTTAAATACGTAATAAAATCTTGTTGAGATAAGCTATATTTATACTTGCGTTGAGTAAAACATTGCCTTGATTGCTACTGACCAGAATTAAGATGGCGCTTGGTGGGAGTGACATTACACGTAATTTCTCGCTTCAATTGTACTAATTGTAATGTTGCAACTATCATTATTAGAGGCTGTTGTAGCACAGTGGGATAAGTGTGAAATTATAGCGTTTAATCCTAGCTCGGGGAAATGATTCTATCACATATCGCCACTGCCTCACGCTGTATCCCGCGCATAGCAGGGAAGGCAAAGGGTACTTAGTGTTTAGACACTCTTTTTCCAACTTTCCGCCGAAATCTGAAGGCATTGCATGTTGAGTGGTAGAATTCCACGCTGCGCTAAGCCTCGACAATGGAACGAAGAAATTTAAATAAATATTGTGTTTCCTCGATCGAACCCACAATCAGTCGCATTTACAGTGACACTTTGTGCCCCTGCGCCACGACTGTCGTACTAGTGTTGGCTAAATGGTGTTAAAATCCACCACTATATACGAAATTCCGAACATTAGACGGAAAGTGAATAACGGTGTATCTTAACAATAGATTGATTCTCCTATCTTGTGATGTGCCAAAAAGCATCGAGGAGCTTTTATTGCTGTTCTTAATTTGTATGACAAATGTTGTTGCTGGTAGATTATTTTTAGGGATCAATTGATTTTACACTTTATTACTTAAATATATGTCTTATTGTTCGCACTTTAAATAGATATACATCAATTTGCTTCAAATATTCAAATTATTAAAATAATATTAAAATATTTTCATAGTAATAGTAAGGATTTTTTAAATTTAATATAAACAGTATATAACAAACAATTCTATTCTATTCCAGTTTCTATAAACTTCAGATACAAATTTTATAAAAATATAACATCTTATACCAATTTGCCTTCTAAGAGGAAATGGTAGCTCAATCCGGAAACTAGATGAGTTCTCAGAGAGCGCTGACAAGCATCTTATATTTTAAAATTGTACAAAATATGATTTTCTCAACATATATATTATAATTCATTCTTTATTATTATATTTTCAAAATATTATTATTTGATGTTGATTTTTATTATAAACACGTCATTATGACGCAATGGTTCTGAATACATTTTGGAATTGTAAATGAATTTATTAACAACTTTAATTGTTTTTTTTGGAGGTCGTCGTGGTGCAAGGCCACAAGGACGTGATTATAACGGAGGCTGTGGTTCAATAAATATTTCACTCGAGAGAGTGAAATATTTATTTACGTTTATATTTCTATTTCTTCGCTCTGGTGTCGAGGCGAAGCGCGGCGTTGAGTTCTGCCACTCAATACGCAATGCCTCCGAAATTCGGCAGAAAGTGTGGAACGGAGTTTCTTAACACTAGGTTCTTTCTGCCTACTGTGCTGTATACGGAATGCTGATTTAATGATTTTATAACTTATATAACTTATAGTGGCCAGTCGACTGTAAACGCCACAGGTTGTTGTTTCAATGCCCACTCGAAAAAATTAAATATTTAATATTTTCTTATTGTTCTCGCTCTGGCAACGAGACAAAGCGCGGAGTTTAGTTCTGCCACTCGACAAGCAACACCTATAGAATTCGACGGAAAGTGAGGAACGGAAATGTTTTCATGGGACTGTTATATCTTAACTAGTGCTAAACTTAATAACTAACTAGTGTGAAACTGCTTATACTGGTATGTGTGGGGCGGGGCACGCTGTAGTGTGAAGAAGAAAGAAAAATACGTAACGAGACTCGAACTCGCGTCTTTTGTAAACCGTCTAAGAGACTAGACTAGACGGTTTCCAAAAGACGCGACTAGCGACACGTTGTCATCAAATTAAACTGAAATTCTAATATCTTATTTAGTTGATGTTAGTATTTCAGGTTTTTGCAAATATCCGCTATCCAATGGATATTGCCGAATGAAGAATCATATGGAGGGAGAGAGAATGCTGTTTATGAGCACGTATACAGGGTGGAATTGAACGCACCACTTTAAATGAAACCACAGTTTTAACTACTCTATAAAATCCTAATATAATTCAGAAAAAAAATAATTCCCAAAAATGAAAAAGTTATTTTTTCAAACAAAATAAATAATTAAATAATCGTTTTAAAAGAAAACACCATTTGTAAAGTGTAATATTATCACTCACACACTTACCTGTCAAAGCGGCAACGTCGCACACGCTTCATTCAAGTATTTTTGTAGTAGTATGTGTATGTGTG
>DWGR01003016.1:0-12752 GCA_018247715.1 Heliconius burneyi | reverse complement strand
ACCAGTAGTTGCTGAGATTCAACCATTCAGATAAAAGCTTATTTATCAATATTAGTATAGAAGTATAGAATATACTCGAAATAAAAAATTCTGTAACTGGTAATTACCGATATAATTCCGGCTCACATAGGTTTTATATTACAATGTCACGTTGTCCACACGCCAGTAGCTTATTATAAGTTATATTGCTTCAGGCTAAATATTAGTTTTGTTTGCGAGATTGTTCGGAATTTAACCAGCGAAGCCCGCGACAGTGTTGCACAACATATTTATCGTATTATACGTTATGAATTTCATAGGCTGTCAAGGCGCAGGGGCACAAGGATGTGACTGTAACCATAACGGTTTTGGGTTCAATGGCCATACGGGAGAATAAATTATTATTTGTTAATATTTTCATTTTCTTAGCTCTGGTACCGAGGCAAAAGCCCCGTGTTAAGTCTAATTACCAATCATGCTATGCCTCGAAAAATATGGTAGAAAGTGAAGAACAGAGTGTTTTAACATTATGTTCCCTCTGCCTACCCTACCGTTACATATAGATGCGGGATACAGCATGGAGCTGATTACATTTACTTATAGGTAAGACAGATACGCTTCTCACTGATGTGCGCTTTATCATCAGCGTATCCAAGTCCACTACTCAAAAGCTAAAGAGCTCTATCTTCAGCTACCACTTGTTGTCACCCACTTTGCTCGAAGAAATCTTATTTCGAGAATCTTATATTTAAAATTATACGAGTAGGTATATTACTAAACGCGAAAGGAAATCATTAAAAATGGTGAGTCTTTGCGTCTTGTCTACAGTTGGACAATTACGTCTACTGTCTGTAACTTATTAAATATATATTATTTAACTTTTGACTTTGACTTACAATATTAAATCAAAGTGCTTCAAGAGGAGAGCTTATGTATAATACATGCATATGCGGTCCAAGTTTACGAAACTTCGATAGAAATAGTATGTAGTATAATAAATAACATAAACTGTACATTATAATTCTTATTACAATAATATATTCAGACATTGGACATAAGCCAAAAAGGTCTATTCGTAAAGATTCTGGTACTTAGGAAAATTTTACCAGCTTTTATATGTATATATGTAACTATATATTGTATCGTATGAATTGTCTTGTTCATTTGTAAATGAAATGTGTCTCAACATACATAAAAGTACACATTATGAAGTAATCTAGAGCTAGACTACCAGTGAACGGACGAATTTTCCCATATTTTGACACTTAGCTATTTTAATATCTAGAGTAAAATGGACATAAAATAAATTCTGGCATGAAATTTTATCAAAAGCATTATAAATTTAAAAGATTTTTTTAAAATGCACATAAGAGTAACTTTTTTCTTTTTAAAATGATAAAATACATATAAATAAATTAAATAAACTCTGATAAAGAACCAACTCAAGGTAAAATTTAAGTATAAATAAAATAAAAGAGAAAACTACAATAAAATACCTACTTAAACAAATTTAAAAAAAACAATAAAGAATACAAATTTTGGCAACATTTCATAAAAAATGTCGCAATTTTTTTAATTCTGCAGCAAAAGTTTTAAAGCAATTAGACTTGCGAATGAAAAATGTCACGTAAACTGTCTCCCAGTCAAAAGATATTGAAGAGGCTATCTGTACTGCGCTCGCGTTATAATGAGGAGCCCCGCCCACTTCCATAATGGTACCTATCACTTACCGACTCCGGACTTGAAAAGAAAGCAAGTAAACTTAATACATTTATATCTGAAAGAGCAGAGTTATTTTACGTAGATTTATTCAGAATCAGACGGTTGTTGGATTTATCTTTTTTTGAATATCTCTTTTGTAAACGTCTAGCAATAAACAACGTCTTTCCAATTTTGTTGGACTGTTATCGTTTCGGGCTTTTACAAACAAAGTGAATTATTTATGATCCAAATATAATTCAAATCTAAATTTCTGATTAGAATTAAATAACTTCCTACTTGAGGCCAGTCATGGTAGAGGAGCACATCTATGTGACTGTACAGGCGAAAAGATTGCAGGTTCGATTCTCACTCGAGGAAATAAAATATTGAATATTTCCATTTCGTCGTTCTAGTGTCGGCACAGTTCAGCCACCCTTCACATAGTGCGGTAGGCTCCCTCTTAACTCTAGACTCCCTCTGCGTACCCTGCAATATGTGACATACACGCAATATATGACAACATGTTACACCGACAAGTTGAAAAAAAAATTATATAACTGAAATTGAATATTTATAATGTTCAAGAATATTCATCATACACTTGAAATTTCAAGCGTAGCAATAAAACTTGTAAGTACTTTTAAAATTCCGACGTTTACAACGAGAACCTGTAACTTATTTAGGTAGAACTGTAATGCTCTTGATGCCCGATTTCAAACCCGAGACAGTATTTTTTGTACAAATATATACAACATGTCCTTAATGCTTACAACCTAAAGAAAAGCCATTTAGAGTGAATATACAACTATTATTATGTTACAATTATTGTTGTAGTTCTCTGTTTATGGCGTTCCGAGCGTGCCATATTAGACCGTAAGAGGAGAACAAAGTGTCTTGATACTATTTTTATCTGCCTACCCCTTTATGCGAGATAAGAGTACAGTACAAAAAAACAATGTAACCACAGGCTAAAAAGCATTTTTAGTAATATTTAAAAACTTAATTTAACTAAACTTTACATAAATCCTACTTTCTACAATTATAAGTATTATGTATAAAAGATCAAACATTTTCATAAATATTTTTTTCCTTTATCTGTATGAAAAATAAGTGTCATTTCCTTATTTTTGAGATCAAACTGACACCGTTACAAATTGGGCGCAGATAAAATACCCTTTAAGCTCTGTCCGTCGTCCGCCATGAGGCAGTTACGTCAACAAATGGATCTAGATTAGCTTTTCTTGCTTATTATACTCGGAAATATAACCGCCTCAAAGTCCTGAGTAAATATGATAATTACATATATAAGTAAGTACAATTCCAGTTGACCCAGTACCATCAAAGAAACTATTTACATATTATGTTATAGATAGAGCGCTTTACCTTCATGCTGTATCTATACAACAGGGTACAGGTACAGCAGGGCAGAGGGAACCAAGTGTTAAGACACCCCGTCCCTCATTTACAGAACTTTTCGATGCTTTTTCTTGGTGCCAGAACGAAAAAATGAATATATTAATATAGATAGAGAGATGGCTCTCAAATATATCTACGTGACATTTTTATGCAGGTGTAATATAATAAAATGTTATTTATCTTAATCTCTAACGAAGTAATTACGACCATCACGCGGAATCATTACCGTTAAAAGGTTAAATTTCCATTAAACGCCTTACGCACAGGCAGGCACAATTGGAAAGCGTTACAATATACGAGATTTTTAAATGTAGTGTAGAAAAAAAATGTTTTAACCATTATATATAGAAAATATTATGTGATTTTTAAAATTTTTGTCACTCAATTGAAATATGTCAATATAAAATTTCAATATATTAATTAAAAATCAGCTGTACGCTGTATCCCACGCTACAAAGCTCTCCGTTCTCCATTTAACGTTTACAATCACACATACACATACTGCGCCACGACTGGCCTTAATATTTTAATTCGTACGTGAATATTATTTATTATTTTCTAAGTAGGTACTTACTATAAATCAAATGACAAATAAATCTCTAATTCAACTTGTATATGGGATTTACATTATAATTGAATTGATTTCACGTAAGCTTTGCCGTAATGCATATTCATAACATTGTTAACAACGTTATTGTAAAAACCACCGCGAGTTCAATTCAAATAGAAAATGTTCGTGAATGATTGTATTCCATATATTGTTGGCGCACGTGTCTGCGGTGCCTGTCGAGTACTCGAAAACAACGCGACGAAATTGAATACGTTACGTGACGACTATGGCTGAATGTCGGCGTTTTTATTTGGTTTAGTGTGAGTATGCATACTTTCAGAGTTGGGACTTCTATTTTTTATTTTATATCTTTTTCTGTTCTCTTTATTAGTATTTCTATTCATTAGCTCACTACACTTGTACGACAGAGTATGTGATTATATCACACAGTTTTACCATTTCAAAATATTGAGTTATCAAGAATTCTGTAAGTATACTGTATTTTAGTTAAATATATTTCTTTTTATTTGGGCACACATACAATAAGCAAATAAATATGATTCAGTTAACAATTTTTAAATTTAGTCAATCTTGATAATCTTATATTTATTCGGATGCTTATAAAATGTATTTATCATATTAAACGACTATTTCAAATGTAACCAATTACCAAGAGCACCCCTTGTTTTACACAGTTTTACACTATTTGCATTAACTTCCAGTAACACTTACATATCGACAACATGTGTCATTCCCGAATAGAAGGACTACTTGTACTAATGACCAATTAGAATAAAACATTACTTCAATTTTTTAAACATATTGTATTACATGAGTGTTTTGTAAATATGTTATCAGGAACTGGATATTGATGATTTATGGGAGTAGCATACTTGTATGTTTTTCTGCTTCACGCTATTTCCCTCATGTACCCAGTATCCCGTACATAGCAGGGTAGGCAAGGACAATCTAATGTTAAGAAGTTCCTTTCCCTGCTTTCCGTGATAATATTAAATATTTCATTTCCTCGAGTGGGAATGGAACTTACGATCGGTTTCGTTTACAGTCACACGCTTGTGCTCCTGTGTCACGATTCATATCGAAATCTTAAAACTAGGCTCCTTCTGTCTACCCCGCCCCATGCAGGATATATGGCTACACTACGTATGCTGTATGACACATATGTACTCATAAGTGGTAAAAAAGAATTTACATATAATTACAAAATTTATTTTGAAGAATAATTAAGAGTTTTTGGAATTTTTAATAATATCCTACCTATAATTACAACTCAGTAAAACAATTCAACAACTTAATCGAACGAAATGTGAAAACATAAATCAATTTCTTAAACAAACATAAATTTCAATAAAACTCTCTTAATATAAAGTCGTAAAGTAGTCTCCTGACCGTTGTCGGTGAGAATATTTTCCGACCAGTAAGAGTTTCTCAGCCATTACTCCGCAACAACTAAATGTTTGGAATTCAATTAAAAAGTTAACACAGAGTAAACGCGGGTCTACATAAAATGACCTCCGACCTTTTAAGA
This sequence comes from Heliconius burneyi, assembly GCA_018247715.1. Taxonomy (NCBI): domain Eukaryota; kingdom Metazoa; phylum Arthropoda; class Insecta; order Lepidoptera; family Nymphalidae; genus Heliconius; species Heliconius burneyi. The sequence continues at coordinate 7,557 of DWGR01003016.1, read as the reverse complement.
TAAATTTTGTGTACTGGGTAGTACTAGCAGTTGTGATAATTGTAAAAGTTATGTAAAGCTATTTTCTTGTCTCATAAGTAAAGTGGCCAAAACGCAGAATCAAAATATGTGAAACTTCAAATTATATTTTTAGGTCGGGAGCTTAACGCTACCGGTCACCACTAACTGCCAGAATTTAAACGCATTGTGTGTAGAATACCGTAACTCAACGCCGCGCTTCGCCCTGATAAGAACGAAGAAATAAAAATATTAAATTTGATTTCCTTATTTTCTCGAGCGGGAATCGAACTTACAACCTGTTACGTTTACAGTCACACGCTTGTGTCTCTGTGATAATATTGTGTAAAGCTCATAGATTCGAATAACTGCCTCTATTATACTATCGTAATATGAGGCTCGAATTAGAGATCCCCTTAGGCTTATATTATATGATTTACTACATATGTACTAGATAAAAGTGCTTCAATAATCTTTCGTCTCCTTTTTCCATTAATTCTATTTGATCATTACTATTGTTCCACAATTAACTTTAAAACTACAATAAAATATATAGTCTATTATGCGCCCTGTGCCAGTCGCCTCTAGGCCAGGCGTGGCGTATTCGATCTCCACTCGACGAGATGAAATATTTATTTAAATTAATATTTCCATTTTTACGCTCTGGTATCGAGGCATAGCGCAGCGTTGGGTTCTGCCTCTTAATACGCAATGGCTCCAGAACTCAGCAGAAAATGGGGAACGGAGTATTTTTTACATTAATTTCTTTCTGCCTCAGCGGGCTGTGGGCGGGATACAGCGTGAAGCTGACGTAATGGAATATTTTTAAATAAAATCAATATGATGCAATAAAACTGAATTATGTAAATATTTAAATTACAATACTCTAAATGAAGCAGTTCATTTTCAACGGCAGCAAAAAATTGGATTAAATGTGTTTCCTCATCGTCCCGCCTTCTAATGAGCAACACTGAGAAAATGCAGCTAATTGAAGAAGGAAAGCTAACAAGGGAAACTTGTTGGACTAATTTATAAATAAAATACATCTTAACAATTTATAAAGTTCAAGTTGTGTAATTTTGTTTCTTATAATGGTGATATTTTACAACTTGGCAGCAATGGTGCAGGTGGATACGATGTCCAGTTGAATTAAGTTTGTATAGGCGTTTTCCCAGTGGCGTAAAACGTATGGTGGCGTAGAAAAAAAAACGTAGGTTATTTAATTCTAAATTGAATATAATAAAATAATTTAAACTCGAGATTAGTCACGGTGTAGGGGTATAAAGTGTAAACGCGACTGGCTGTGGGTTCGATTTTTTTAAATTTCCATTTTTCGCTCTGGTGTCAAATCAAAACGAGACGTTAAGTTCTGCCAACCAGCACGTAATGTCTTCAGAATTTGGCGGAAAATGGGCAATTAAGTGTCTTAACACTAGTGTTAAAACCTAGGTTACCTTTGCCTACCACGCTGTGTGTGGGATAAAGAGTGAAGGTGATTTTTTTATATAAAAGCAAATAATTTTTAATTTTCTCGCTCTAGTAACCAATCGAAGAGCGGCGTTCAGTTCCGTCACGCATTGTTCAATGCCTCCAGAAATCGGCGGAGAATGGAAAATGAAGTTTTTTAAAACTAGTTTCCCATGTTCTCTCTGCCTACTCTGCTGTGTAAAAACACTGAAGCTTAAAAGTCTTAAAAACAATCTTAGTCATAAGTTTATAAGTATAGTTAGCCTATAAGAGCTTATATTTCAGTTATACTTGATACTATATTTCAACACGATATCTACTTGAAAGCTAATAGATCCGTCTATATACAGATTCAATTATTAATTGTTTGCAGAAGAACCATTTTGAAATTGAAATTTCAATTAGGTCCATCAATTAATAATGTTTCACGAAGAAGCTTAAAGATACTCTACGTTAATACAAATTACCCTAAATCCGTTATACAAATCGCTATTCATAAACTGTGCTTACAGAGTTCCAACTAAGATTAATTATTTCACAACTATAACAGTGCAGAGGTGGAGGTAAAAGCCTATAGGAGGATTCAGGAAAGAAAAAGTACAGAATAAGAAAACTTTCGACATCGTAATTGTCTCCTACTGGACTTTGCCAATATTATGATATGAATATATATAAATCACAATGAAAACTATGTCAAAGTGCGGAAAGACGTGTATTGATTCTTGGCGAGTGTAATAAAAGAGGCTCCCGATCACTCATAGTAGAGCCGAAGCGGTGTATGGTGCTGGTGTCTTAGAAATATTTGCTGTATATTTTCCTTTTATTGTGGGTCGCGATATATTTATATGTCATGCGTAACTACCAATGTTTGAACCAATGTTGGATTTCTCTTCTTTCCATGTTATGTCACCCTTTCAAGATTTCGATAGCTTTTATATGATGTACATATCCATCTCTGTACATATTTTTATTATTATAATTGTCAGAACGGCTTTTTGTATTGTTTGTTTTATCAATGTCATCTTCTATTTATAACGATATATTCCTCTTCCACTCTCTGTCTATTATAAACCCCCAAGTAAAATATAGAAGATAGATGTATTAAGAAACAACTTAACCTGCATACTAAAATCACACCTGGGTCCTATCATATAGTCAAACAAATTATTCGAAAATAACAAGAAGGACTGTTCCAAAAAAAAGGAACAAAATGTTATGAATACAATAAACATACAAAGTGGTAATTAGTATTCGTAGTTTATATGGATATCCTCAAAAGGCAAAAATGTGTTCGTTCTTTCACTCCTCATCTTATTTGTCTCATAAACATGAGTAGATGTGACGTGTGAATATTATTAAAATAATAAAGCTTAGGTAAATTTACTCTCCTTACTTTAGCTTAATTGTTTTAATATAAAAATTGTGGTGCTGCTTATTACGATCACGACATTATGGAAATCTGAGGAGATTAGGGAAAAATACTAATTTTTATTCGCGTCGTCTACTTTCATTAATCTCTTGCTTGTGCCTAGAAATAATCGCAAAGAAACAAGTGTAAAAATAATGTCTAAAAGATATAAAAACTTTCTAAGCTCACTTTTAACATTTTTAAATATCACAGTGATGCAACTTTTTTTTAATGATTCCCAACTAACTTTCGTAATTTTTATTATCACCTTTCCATAGAAATAGCAGCTTACCAGAACAGAACTGTACATGTTTTTCTCGTGAACAGTGTCCCTTGTTTTTGGTTGAAACAATTGTTAGAGTTATAAATGTATACTCGTGTATATGTTTATTTATGATATCAATGGTTCTGGTTACGATTGTCATTGAGTTTAAAACAGATATGATAGTGATGTGCAAATATACGTCCGTTCGTGATTTCGTCAATAATATGAAATCAGTTTGTGTCAGAATGCAAGACAGCTTCACTTCACTTCATAATATTCTTTTCCTCAATCCTTTTCCTCAAAGTTAGTGGAGAACAACTTTGTTTGTTCTCATAATAAGATCTTTGATTTTCATGATTATTACACATTTTAAATGACACCATGTAACCGGGTTAGTACGGGTAGTCTCCCGTCACCACGGACTACTGCAAAGTGTTCGAAACGTCGGTTTCCAAAAATGTGAAATTCAAAATATACGCGATTAATCCGGTTAAATAGTTTCATTTAAAATTAGCTGGTTCTAATTAATATTTTTATCGTATTTTCTTATATTATTTTAAGAACCGAAAGTATTTTTTTTGTTCGTAAGTCTCATCTTATATTTAAAATTTGTAATTAAACTTAATAGAGACTATAAACAAATCTGTAGAATTTGTAATTTAACTAATCAGCTTAACCCTTTATCTATAGAGAGTACAGAATATCCGGAAGCCAACTCTTTCATTTGCATCCCCTGTACGATTCAGATGCGGGTCACGGAACAGTTTGCATAAGACCGTCGTGGGAAACAAACATATTGCGGGATAATATAAATCAGCTATCTCGTCACCGCCGAATTAGGGCAAACTATAATTATATATTGGCATATTCATTCTAAGCTATTTATCAATCACTAGCGACCTACCGCGGCTGCGCTCGCTTAAACGTATTGTTATATTATAGAATATCTTTGCATAGTGTTGCAGCCTATGTGATATGTGATGTATAAGCTATATTTATCTGAATCAGTTCAATAGTTTGTGCATGAAAGTAAAACAAACATCCACCCTTTTCAAACTTTCGGATCTATAATAGTAGTAGAATTTTAGTTCGAATGTATGCAAGCAATTGCTACTAACTTCTCCTTCCGGCTCTAAGACCAAAGTTTCATCTAACAAGCATTAAATGAGCGAAATGCCTAATTATCTATTTATTTTTACATTTCATAACTTTTAAATGAAAATAATAGAATAATTAAGTATTATGAAAATTTTTATATTATTTTTTTTTCTATAAGAATGAGAAAGAAAAATCTTAATCTTTGCCTTTTTTCTATATTCTCATATATGTATAACATGACTCGTATCTTATCAACAATATATATCTTCTTCTATCGAATAAAATTCAAATATAGATAAAAGGAATGTGAGGGCAGTTCGTTATGAAGGTAGTTCTTTTAAAATTATTTCTAAGTACTTAAGAATATTTTGAAAAGTTTTTTTGCGTATCAATTAACATAAAATATTTACATTCAACAACAGTAAATTTTTACTAATGATGGGCTCCTATAATATTTAATGTTTTAATTTTTTCGCCCTGTTGTCGAGGCAAAGCCCGGCGTTGAGTTCCGGCACTCAAAACACAATGCCTCCCAAATAGCCGTGTGTTCCCGGCTTAGAATATGATCACCCTGGTACTGGTGGTGTCGTAAGAGGCGACTAAAGTACGAGTGGGAGAGTCACGCCGCCAGCAATGGCGACACGCATGGGCAGAGTCGACCGAATAATTACCATAAGTAGTGGCTTTATGCCACTGCGTTTCGCATTAGGTAATGCCGGGCTCCGGGGCCCAGCTACCCCAAAAGCTGGCAACGCACCAGTAGCTCCTCTGGTGTTACGCGGTGTCGTGGGCGGCGGTGATCACTTACTATCAGGTGACCCGTACGCTCGTTTGCTATACTTTTACCATAAAAAAGTACGGCATTTAGTGAGGAGAGTGTCTTTACACTAGTTTCCCTCTGCCTACCCTGCTACATGTGGAATTCAGGGTCAATTCTGGTGAATCTCACCATTCAGTAGTGACTCAATTTCAAGTCTAAAGCATAAATACCTCACTGTAACATTTAATTTAACATAGGGGAAATATTTTTTTTTTTTTACTTTCATGTTTGTCACTAAATCATATCAGGTATCGATACTTTATGTAAATAAAATCAGCTTCACGCTTGAAGTGCGGGATGCACACGGCAAGGTAGGCAGAGGGAACATAGTGTTAAGATCGTTCACCACTTTCTGTCGAGTTCTGGAGGCATTGCGAGTTGAGTGGCAGAACTCAACGCCGCGCTTTTTGCCTCGATACTAGAGCGAAGATATAGAAATATAAACGTAAACAAATATTTCACTTCCTCAAGCGGGAATTGAATCCACAACCGTCGCGTTACAGTCATACTCTGTGCCGCTGCGCCACGACGGCATATCATATAAGGTATTTCGATACTTTATATAAATAAACATATCATATAAGGTATTTATTATTACATATCTTGCTTTACCATTCCTTTATAAAAAAAAATCTTAATAGAAAAATGGCTCATATATCTAAGAAACGGTCAAAAATATATTGAGTTTACAAACAAAAATTGTCTACGACAGACCAATTTTGAAAATCAACCTTAACGAAAAAGGAAAAAATATTTGTTAAGATCTTGGTTAGGTACAGTAACTTTGAAAGGTAGAAGAAAAGCTTATTAAACGAAATCTCGGACTTTAATTTTATTCACAAAGTAATGAGAGGTTTACTTTACTTACTTTAGTTAACAACAAAAACTAGCTTATTCTACAGAAAAATCTTCAAGTTCATAAATTAAAATTTTGTAAGAATATTTAACTTGGATCTAACTTGGTGTAAATATAATTTATTACATTCGCCTTTCTTTATTAAACATTCAAAGAAGAAAGGAAAATGAAATTTCTCGTGAATAAAAAGTTATTACATTTATAGATCCCGGGAAAATGACGGTACCCGACAAGCACTTTAATATATTATTAGAATTCTTAGAAGTTAATATTTTTTTTTATACATAGAAACTAATAATTATGCAATATCCGGTACTTAATAATTGTATATTTTTTATGGTGGATATATTATTGATTTATAATAATAAACTTTATTTTAAAACACATTGTCTGGCTCTACTCTTACAATCACTCACACAAACGTGAAGCTCAACTTAAGCCCAGCAAATAATATCACCACCGATATTTGTGAAAATTTTAAAATTATATGTAAGTCGCAAACCATGCATTTTCGGAATAAAAATCTTTTATTCCAGACAGTGATCGCCCGCATTTCCTTTGGAGTTTTCGCAGTTGCATTTGTTACTTGTCTCTTGTTCCAAGTTCTGTGCATACATATAAACTCTTTAAGTGATAATACAGCACAATAATTCCAGCTCTATTTTCCTTTTAAACTGCAGTAAAACATTAGTTGATTGCGGCACGTGACGAATTATGTTTATAAGTAGGTTAAGTTCGTGCTTTCATCCACTGCGAGCTTCATTTATGAAAATCATAAATTTGTTAAAGTTCTCAAATAATTATGTATAATAATAATTATAAATAATAAATAATTATAATATTGTTGTATCTTATTTGTCGTATTCAATTTTTCTAGCTTTACGCTCCCGCATGTATCAGGATAGGCAGAGACAGCCTAGTGTTAAGACACTTTGCTTCTTATTTTTCGCTGAGTTCTGGAGGCATTGCGTGATGAATAACAAAAGTCACCGTCGCGCTTTGTCCCTACACCAGAGTAAAGTAAAAAATAATAAATATGTAATTTTATTGAAAGTGAATCGAACCCATAACCTGACACGTTTACAATCCTCAAAACCACCAACAACCGCTGTAATAGCCATCAAATCGTGTCTTATAATAAAAATATTGCAATCAAAATGCTTGTTAAACCTATAATTTTAAGTACGATGTGTTATAGGGCATATCGTCTACTGAATTAGGATAAACAAAAAAAAAAAGAATGACAAAGTTCTCTGTCTTGCAGCACAAATGTTCAAGCAGAAATATACTAAATAGTTACATTTAAATTAAACATTTTAGAATCTATTCACATACTAAGAAGTGTAGATATTGGATTTCTGAATTGATATTATAAAGTAAGATAGTGTTAAAGCCTGCTCTTCCTTAATCCTGTTCGCCTGTCGAAGTTTGACGAAGTACCTGTCGTAGCTACTTTGTGGCAATATTTCTATACTAGAAATTTTGTGACTTGAGGTTCTACTGACATACTCATTAACAGTTTTGTAGGACATTGCATAATTTCCTATGTATCTTCTATTGTAATAATAAATTAAATAATGTGTATTAAATAATACCTATATAGACTCCGCGAATGCACCGAGAAGTTATTTGCAGTTCCATTTCGG
>DWGR01003015.1:0-12754 GCA_018247715.1 Heliconius burneyi | reverse complement strand
GCCTGCCAGCTATCTCTTTTGCTACTCTGATAATAACGTAGGTACTTGTAAATTATATGATACGCCTATCAAACATAGCGTGTTGTATATACTTACTTGTTTATAATAATTCCACTCATTATATGAGCTGAATTAGGCTTTGAAGCCTTAATAATAATTTGGGATTGAGGTTCTGAAAATTGATTTAAAAAAATATAGATTACTATGTATATGAAAATGAACAAATCTTGTTTCACGCTGTATCCCGCTTAAGGATAGATAGAGGTTACCTACTCTAAAAACACTGCGTACCCCACTTCCCGCCGAATTCTAGAGGCAATGCGTGTTGAGTGACGGCTTGTTTCGTCACTGGAGCGAAGAATTAAAATATAATTTAAAATATTTATTTAAATTTTTCGAGTGGAGATCGAACAAAGAACCAGTCGAGTTTATAATCACACCTTGTGGGGCACAATGTTTGTTTCTCTACTGGCTTCTAAATATGAATACTACAAGAAAATATAAAAATACATCCTTTCCAGTTATTAATCGATATTAACGATATATTTCAATACTGACTGCAATATTCATTAGATATATATATGGTCTTTAGATGTAGAGAAAGTAAATTAGTTAGTAAAATATAGTAAAAAAATAAAAGTAATAAAATTTTTTTTTGTAGACAGTACTGGCTGGGACGCAACAGTATGGTTAACACGAGCTCAACTTGGCGGCCCATCTGGATTTGCTCCTGTTGACGGCGTGTGTACGAAGATACGGTCTGCAGCTATAAACAGAGATGAAGGATTGACTAGCGCTTTCGTGATTGCTCACGAATTAGCTCACCTGTAAGTATATTTTTACATATATATGATGCCTATTGTGTTTTATACCGCTTTTATATTTAAAATATGGAAATATTCTCACAATGTGGTTAAATGGTAGAAAACATTTTTTTTTCATCACGTTTTCATCACGTTCACACAGCAGGGGTAGCCGAATTCTGGAGTCATTGCTGGCGTCTTGAGTAACTCAACTTCACACTTCCCCAAAACCAGAGCAATAATTACATAATAAATTTTTAATTTCCTCGAGTGGGTTATCGAACCCACAACTTTTCGGGCTTACAGCTACAGTTTGAGCCCCTGCTTTACGACTGGCCTAATTTTTTTATAATTTTACTAATAGTTTTATAATTTTTAATAATTTTGATAATCTAGAAACAATATAAAATAAACAAAATAAATTATAGCATCACACAAATTTCATAATGATATGAAGCGAAACGTAAATAGATTTTGACACTGACAAGATTGTGTATTTAAATCAACAAGTAGCGAACTTCCTGTGAACGATGAACCTTTGATTACGTTCGGACATGTCGGGTCGTACCTTCTAAAAATAACGAAAACCGTTACACTTTTATAAATAGCGTCGCTCCCTTTTCTCGGTCTAGCATATGTTGTCGTCGATCCATTCAATACACTGGAAGTGGCATTAATAATATACACAGCTCAAACAACAAACAATACAAATCAGCTTCACGCTGTATCCCGCACACAGCATGGTAGCTAGAAGGTACCTACTGTTAAGTTACTCCGTTCCCCCACTTGCTCTCTAATATTATATATTTTAATAACATTATAAAAATATATTACTGCTTCATATCTTAAATATATTAATTATTACATATTACTGATAAGTCTTTGAAAATCCCATGATTTTTTTCTCTTAGGCTAGTAGAAAAAGAAAAGAGGGGGGAGTCTGTCGTAGTACTTTCTCACGTTTAGATTTTTTGGCTTAAATTATAATTAGAACTTCTTGTTACTAAATATTATAAAATTATTAATTTATTTATATTATAGTAAATTAAGTGATTTCTACAGTATCTATATCTATGGATCTTTCATATAACATGTTTAACATTCTCTCTTCGTACGCGTTTGCTATTGACAAATTCCAGGATTCATTACAGTAAAATAAACAGGCAAAGCTAGAAATTGAAAGATTCCTTTTATTGCCTTTGCGAAATAAGATTTTTTCCACTAAACAAATATTATAAAATTTAAAAAGGTTACTAATAGCTAATTCAATAGTTGGATTTGAACTCTACATTTTTATTAGCATGCAAATATAGAATGGTGTTATTTTTTTTACATACTTTAATTACTTCGTACTCTCTATTTCCAATCATGAATTTTAAATTTTTTTAAAATATTCTATTAAAATAAAATATACCAATTGTAAACTAGAACATCAGTAAAAGTTATACCTTTCGTTAATGGAAATACATTTAAAGCACTCTCTAGCGCTTAGCGCGCGTGGGGATCCTACACACAAAGTTTTCTGAAAATGCCACTTACTTTTAGTAACTTTGATAAATACTGCAATAAGCTACTTTGAATAAATGTCGATTTTCACATAGCCTTTTTGTATTCCTGACGCTACCTCATTTTGTAATTCAACAAAAAAATGTATTTTGTAAATATTTTTCTAAAATTAAAATTCCTAGTATAATTTACCTTCCACATTTTACTTCACGTACAAACATATAATATCATTTTTTCCCCTAGCCTGTACTGTCCCAATGTTGGGCCTCTCTACATTTCGTGCTGTTGAGCACCAGTCAGGCTTGTAATGGTCCAGCTCGTCACGCCATTTTCGTTATAAATAATATAAATTTAAAAAAATAATATTTTATTGTGCAATGACAAGCAGAAGTTTACATCTGCAATTAATACTAAGAGATGAGACATGAGAGACGTAGAGACGACGCCTTTAATATCTTAAATTAGGTCGCGGGAACCCGCGTTCACATTTGAAAGTTAAATAGAGCAGTACAATCAAAGTGTATATTCACGCACACTGAAGTCTCGAAAGATGTTATAATTCCTGAATTTCAAAGCTTGGCTTAATTTGCCAAAATATATAGTATTCGCCGCCGCGCTTTGAACAATTTCTATGTATTTAGTATGTTTTATATTTATTATGATATATGTATTTGTTTCTTAAATGTTGTCAACTTAAGAAAAGTTTAACCAACGAAAAAATCAGCGAAGGCTGAATTCGACGTGTATGTGAACATATTTTATTAAAAAAATTAAAAAATCAGCTTCACGCCGTATCCCGCATACAGCTGGGTAGGCAGAGGGAACCTAGTGTTAAGACACTCCGTTCCCCACTTTCTGCCGAATTTTGGAGGCATTGCGTGTTGAATAATGTTTTAATGGAATAATACCTAAGACATTATAAATTGACGAAGCATTTTTGCGACATAGTGGATATTTTTAATATATTAATTTGCTGCTGGTGATTTTCCATCGTTAATTTGAATTGGTTATTTATTTCAATTTAAGGTATGTTAACGATCTTCAATCATCGATCGTTTGGCATTGGCGTAGTTTGATTCTAAATTATCTGATATACATTTAATTTATTTAGGACCTTACTTATTCGTTGATATTAAAGAGATTTATTATCATTTTTGTCTCGGAGATTTTTAGGGATAGTAAGAAATGATATATCAAAATCTAAAGAGCGGCGTTGAGTTCCGCCTCTCAACCAGCAAAAAGTAAAGAGTAAAGTAAGAAAAAGAAGTGTCTAAATGAGGAATGGAGTGTTTTACACTAGTTTCCCTCAGCCTTGCTATTTGCAAATAATAGACTCTGTAAAAAGTTATACAACCATTTCTTGTTTTTTACCGGACCGGACCTTCAAGACATACGAATACAAATAAACCCATCACGTACGAGTAGGATGAACTCTTGTTCCGGATTCCGATTTTTTTGTTTTGTAAAATTATTAAACGGAATCCTAAAATCCAGCTGCTCAGAAAAATTTTATTAGGGTAGCAACATAAAAAATATACATGTCGAATATAAAATCTCGTCCAATTTTCTCGTCGGTTAATAAAATAATAAAACTTAGGTCATTCTATTCAATTACATTTCACATAAAAAAATTGAATACCGCATTTTGTAGTGCTGTACTTTGTAAAGCGGTCGAATATAGTCAGAGACCGCAGCTTAGTGGTTAGAATCCTTCTACAAACCTTAGATGAACGTTAGCTGCCCTTTATTCTATAAAGGTCAACGTTTGCTAAGAATAGGATATAAAAAGGTTTTTATCATCACTTACTTCCAATTTTAAGTGAAAAATTGCTTTGCTTTTCTACACTTTGTTTGATGAAATAATATAAGTATAAGTAGAAAGTGGGGAACAAGTGTCTTAACACTAGGTTCCCTTTGTCTACCCTGCTATGTGCGGGATACAGCGTGAAGCTAACATAAAGTATAAGTGTAATAAGCGCGATGGGTGTTAGTTCGATATTCATTCGAGGGAAAGAATGATTGCCCGCTTTGAGAAAACCAAATGCGTTATTGAATTTCAGTATTAAAATAAATTGTTTTTTTTTTGTTATATTTCGTTTATAAGTTTTTAAAGAGTTAAAATAATTAAAGCCCCGCGACCTACTTTTCTGAGACGATGCAGATCAGGGTTATTTCGATTCGATTTATTGGGCGTGACGACACGTAAGCTATATAAATGTACCGTCAGATCTAATAAACGTAGATGCTATTTTCAGTTTGTTTGTTGCTGATTTATTTGTTTTTCATTTGCTTTGGAAATTCCACGTCCGAATATATATTTGTGTCAATTAGAATGCTTCATTTTGTCAGTCAAGCAACTTAAGTATTTTTTAGTTGTTCTTAATGCTATCTACATTCTTCCATTGCAATGTACTTCAAATATGATGAAAAATTTCCGACAGTACTTTTTTAAGGAACCTCGTTACTTTTACGAGTAATATTGTGGTTGTGGATTTTTTAATTGATCATAAAACCCGTATCTGCCTATAAAATGTACGTGTTAAATGGAAACGTAAAACTGTAAATGGTTTTCGTTTTTTTAGTAACAAATTTCATGACTAACTTTCCGTTTCAAAACATCAGTATGCGGTAAAATTCAGAAAGAGAATTACGAGGTTTACTTTTTTTTCGAACATGAGGTTAATGCTGTTAGCCCTATTGGCTTTTAGAGTGACACCGGTTGGGTAGGAAAGAGGGTACTTTGTCCCTGAAGAAATGCAAGCACTAAGTGGCTGCCTGTGATGAAGTCGACGACTGAAAGGGCGCCCCCTGCAGGACTCGAACCTCGGCTTGCGGCCGTCGAGCGGAATGGCATTGGTTTACGCAATACAGTGTGTTTGTATAGAATAAAAAACCATTGACTGGTTTTTGAGTGTGAGTAGTCAGGCGTCTTCCGTGGAAATTTCTGGATTTTAATCAAAGGAAAGTACAACTTATAAAAGTTGACCTTAAGTTGCACTCATTTTGTATGAAATTAATAACAAATATAAATTTATACTGTTTTTTTTTCTATGAAACACCAATAAATTTTCACTTTGCGGATTTTTTCTTTTATAGTGTGTCTTATGATTACGTTGGTTTAGAAAATTGGTTTTATCTGACATTGACTGAATTTATCTTGACAGATGGTCAACAAAGAGATCCTATAGCGGTTCCCTTTTTACCTTTTAAAGTACAGAAACTTTAAGACAAAGTCATAATGGTTCTATATTATAAAGCTTAGTACTGTCCTATTTGTCTATTTGAAGAAGAAATATAATATCTAACCATATCTACTTAAGGAAGAAAAAAAATAATGATTTCAATAAAAAAAATATTAAGCCGGTTGCAATATGCTAGCCATTCAAATATATTTGCATTGTAAATAAATTAACGAGACGGTCACATTAAAGGCGCATCACGACCCATTACCCTTACACGCTTCAATTCACATCTCTCTTAGGGTAGGGCAAGAATGTAATCTCAGTAATTGCTGTATAAAAAGATTTCGTTAAATTATAGTAGATTTTATATAGTAGGATTATAGCAGATATATTTTATATATATTTGGGAAGTATGGTCAGTAGAGGTAGAGGCGCATGTTGCTGCCGGTAACAGGGTTAACGGAGCCTTAGCTGCATTGATGAGACGGCAAAACGGCAGCAAAGCTGCAGATTTGGCCATACACAATGCAATTTTGGCACCGACGCTGTTATACGGCAGCGAAACGTGGGTATTATAGAAGACGAATAAAAGAAAGATGAATGCCGTGGAGATTCGATCTCTTCTTAGGATATATGGAGTTTGCTTAGCTGATCGATTGCTGAGCTGCAATGGAGAGATACACAGAATGGCAATGAATACTAGCGTGGATGTCACTGTGAGAATGAAGAAGAACGTGCTCAGCTGGTTTGGGTACGTTGAATGAATGAGTGATGAAAGAATACCAAAAAAAATTATGACGGAAAAGTAAGTGGTAAGAGAGGTAGGGACAAACTTTTATTTCTATATAGTATAAAACAAAATTTTAATCTTTATTATATTTACAATAATAAAATTTTGTAAATATCGTAAATATTTACGTTACTTGTAAATAACGTAACAATATTTTCAAATGAATACTAAAATAAAAGCTCCGACAAGCGTACGAGTATTTCAAAATAACACATTTGTAATTTTTAATGCATAGCACAGTTTGCCTAGAATCTATTGATCATAATAATGAAGGGATTAAAATTTTGGTAAGTCTTATTTTGCTGTACTTACAGGTGATCTTAATTTCAGTTCATTTACGATAACTTAAGTCTATAGATAATATTGATGGTTTTTCATATAAAATTATTGACATATTTTGCCTTTTTCGTAGAGTTTGTCTGTCTGTTAGCGTGACGGCTGTGGGTTTGAGTCCTACTCAAGAATGAGTTGTTTGCCTCGCCTTAATAATAAGAGGTCAGAGGAAATGAGGCGTCGACTTCCACCACTCAACTCTAAGACTATTTCAAATAATCAGTGTTGAATAGTAATTTTTTTGCCGTATCATATGGAAAATCTATAATATGCTTTACTCCTTTATCAAACGGCTAAACTACAAATTATGTTACGAATTTCAATAAGAAAATATCAATTCTGCTATTAAGTTTTTTTCAATAAAAATGTTGTAAAAAATAAAGGATACTTAAAAATTTATACTCTAAATTATCGCTATTTCTTAATAACTATTTTATTTTTTTACGTTTTAAAAATTTTATGGCTTATTTATATAGTACATATATTTCTTGTGGAGTCTTTTGAAGATCAAAAATATTTTAGGGGGTTCTCGTTACCAATGAAGTCAAATTGCAGTAGGTACATTAACGATAACTTGAGTCTTCATTCAAATAATGATGGTTATTCTCATAAAATTATTGAATATTTTCTTATTTCGTAGAGTTTATTTGTCAGTCAGTCCGTACATCATCATAGCATATACTCTAACATTATGAAAAGTATTCAATAAATATTTAAAGACAAAAAACATTCTATAAACTTTCTCACGCAACATGCCTTTTATTACTACCATCATAACCACTTATCGATATATATGGCTCGATGAGTTCATGTTTAAACAAACCTTATTTGTCATCTAGACAAATAAGTCTTAGATACTGTTACGTCACCATAACTGGTTACAAATCTTACAGACGTTACTTTGCTTGAATTCAGCTATCTTAATATTTAATTTTATATATTCTTTTGCCGCATATATGACAGAGTGAACAATTATACATTATTATGCTTTTCGCATCTCTTTGGATTAAATAAATGAGCTTCACGTTGTATCACACAATAGGGTAGACAAGAATCTCTGTTCCCCACTTTCTGCCGAATTCTAGAGGCAATGCCTGTTGTGTGGCAGAACTCAACGCCGCACTTTACCTCGACATCAGAGCGAAGAATTGGAAATATAAACGTAAATAAATATTTCACTTCCTCGAATGGGGATTGAAGCCACAACTGTCACGTCACAGTCACACCTTGTTTGGATTAAATGCTATTTTTATTTATTCACAACCTCTACTTGACTAAGTAAGTAAGTGCTAAGTGATACAACGGAACGGAACGGATTTGTTCGTTAATTTTCCAAATATTTCGTGTGAACATTGAAAATATTTTTATATTCGCATTTTGCTTAGTGGAAATTGAATCGAATGTAGTAAGTACATTGTACGTGGGTAGATATCGTTATTGTATTTTATTTAGTATTCAGAATTGTTTTATCGATATTAATATTTATAGATTTACTATCTTTCTTTAAGCTAAGCTTTTATTTGTAAGCACATCACGTTACGTTATATGCAGCTTAAAAATAAGCTTTTAATTAAAAAATAATAATATATGTTCACAAAGGCAAAACAAGTACAATGAAATAAAAAGCACAATGCCTCTCTAAAAATCATTACTCAAACAAAAGATCCTGCAAGTTCCTCTAAAATATAGTCTCTTAATCCGCTATAGACGAATTGGATTTTATATTCAGTGCACAAAGTCCATTTTGCTATGAAACAAAAATTTAAAGACCAGAATTCTGTCGGTGTTCTGTTGAACACGGGAATAATTAGCTTCATTACTTTCCTTTAATTAAATTGATGAAAGAATTACTATAGAATGTACAGGCGTATTCGGTGCTGTACGAATATAAGCGAAATGTGTCAATTTAAAAGGAGAAGAAGAAGGCATGAGGATGTGTTTATTTACTAAAGTTTAGATAGTTATTTTTCCTTCACTCTGTAGCTTCTTCAACCGATGGAACCTAGTGTTTCACTCAATTTACAAATATTAGGAGTCACTGTGACAGAGCGGAGAACTGAAAATTTTAAATGTTTCACTTCGTCACCTGAGAATCGAACCCACAACGTGACTAATTACGTTTGTATCCCTGCGCCAGGACTGGCCTCTGCAAATCTCGTTTTCTTTAAATATATTCCTTCAAAAAATAACATCCATGCCGTATACCTAATAGTGAACATTTCCATGTCACACAAGCCATTTTGGCTAACTTCCATCCAAATACAAACGGTCATAAATAAAACATATGTGTCGAAAAACGTGATTCTAAAGCAAGACAGAATAATGTATGTTAAAAGAAAGAAATTACTCTAGTTGACTATTTAGTTTCAATAGAGTTCAATTTTTGATCATTTAATATTTCTAGTTATTAAATTATAAGATATTGAACACATACAAACCCTCTTAAATATATAATTTAAATGTAGATAAGTACATAATGTACATAATCAGTAGGTATAACTAAAGTTTATTAAGCTATAAAACGAACATGGTTTCCCGTTTAATTTAAATATTTACGATATTAAGGAAATATATATATATATATATTTAATACTTTATATATATATATATATATATATATATATATATATATATATATATAAAGTATTAAATTTTAGAGCCGTATATAAGTACATGTTATATGTAGACGTATCAAAATGCCTATGTATAATAGACAGAAAATATTTTTCACACCTTATTACTCTATGTCTTTGTATAAATCCACAGTGTATAAAAAGAAATATATTAAGAAGAATTACCAGGATCTTCATGTTTAGTCAGTCGTAGCAATAAATTCTGATTGCCTGTAAATTCAAATTAAGCGGAGATTTCAAAGAAAGATTAAAGACAATTCAGTGATTCAACAGTCGGAAGCTTTCATAACGTTTAGAAGACATCGGATTAAATCAAAGAGGGCCGGTGTTAGTAATTAATTTTGTTAAATAACAACAAAACTAGTTTAAAATTATGAATTTATATTTAAATATTACAGCTTTTTTTTCTCTTAAGATCACCGTGCCTCCATATGATAGCCCGAGCCCGTGATTCTTGTCCCGCAAGGAGCGCCCCAACAGTCGTCGACTTTCTCATAGGCAGCCACTTAGTGCTTATTCTTCAGGGACAGAGTACCCTCTTCCCTACCCAACCGGTGTCGCTGTAAAAGCCAATAGGGCTAACAGCATTTTCGAAAAAAAATATGATAACGTATGAGTGTAACAGTTATGATTGATAATTTAATCTTTATTCGGGAGAATTAATTATTATCATATCCCCGCTTTGGCGAGACTATTCTGTTCTTTGTGGTAAGAAAGAGATGTCGCACAATAAGAGAATGCATGGAAAAGAGAACCCTCAGCTCCACTAAGCCACTATGAATGTTAATTTTAGATAATAAAAAAAAATCTGGTTCACGCTGTATCCCGCACGCTGTAGGGTAGGCAGAGGGGACCTTATGTTAAGAAACTCCGTTCCCCACTTTCTGCCGAATTCTGGAGGCATTGCGTGTTGAGTGTCAGAACTCAACGCCGCGGTTTACCTCGACATCAGAGCGAAGAAATGGAAATAAAAACGTATATTAATATTTCACTTCTTCGAGTAGGGATCGAACCCAAAACCGTCGCGCTACAGTCACACCCTTATGCCGCTGCGCCACGACGGCCTCTTTTTATTAAATTTAATAAATACATAACAATAAGAAACAAAGGCGCTTACCTGTAAATCATCAAACAACGCCTTAATTACAAAAGGGGGCCGATGATTTAAAGGAGACACGTCTAGCTATAATTATTCTTGGAGTTATACAATTTTCTCAGTTATAAATACTTAGCGAGTGTCGCTCGGCGGTCCTTTGACGTTTTTTATAAACCAGTAGGAGCAATTGGCCCCAACTCGTATACATTCAATCATCACATCTGCACGTATAAAAAGTCATTGTGCGTAAGTCACGCACATATGAATCATCGCGGTGATTATTTGGTTCTTTAATCATTCTACAAGCGATGTTTGTATGTTTTTGTAAGCTAAGCTTAATATTAAAAGATAAAGAGATCATTTTAGTGTATAACTTCATGTTATTCCTACGTAGCTAACGTTTTATTACGAGGTATTAAATAAAACCATTCATTGATTATTTATATAACTTTTATAAAATAATGAAAGCAAAAATCAAATAAAGAAGTACGTAAATACAGATAAACAAAAAAGTTGATAGGAAAAATATTTTTATTCAAAAATTATAGAAAATAAATCCTGTATTCTTAATATTGTATTGGTATTATTACAGTACTAAGACGTAATTTTATAAAACCCGAGCGTATGAGGTAAAAGTTAATAAAAATTACACATTTAGAAACTTCTTAAGAGACAGAGAATCAACTAGAAAAAAAATCTACTTCACGCTGTATCCCGCACACAGCAGGGTAGGCAGAGGGAGCCTAGTGTTAAGACACTCCGTTCCCCACATTCTGCCGAATTCTACGGACTGTGTTAATTATTGTCTCAAGAGGCAAAAAGCAAAAAAAAATACTTTACATTTTAATCTCTTTGATAAAATATGTTTAATATGTGTATTTGATGCTGAAAATGGGTAAATAAAAATTCCTTATCGGAAAAAAATAGAACAAGAACAGACTAAATTGCCTTTATAATTTGTATGAAGAGTAATTTTCCTTGATAAAATTATTTAATAATAGTCTATAAACAAACCGTTTAAAATGAAAACACGATAATATTGTAAGAGAATATTGCTAATAGGCTGCTTGAATAAAAGCGGCAACCCTTATCAATATTTATGACTTGCAGCCATTTTATATTTGAATTGTTAATACGTCCATTTTATTTCCATTATTCTTCGTCGTGAAACTCATATGTTATTATGAATATTATTATATTTTTTTTATTCAGAACTTTCCCTTATTTTGTAGAGTTAGAATTTTTTTATCTTAATTAGCTATGTTATGTTATTTCTTTCTAAACTTTAAAAACAATTGAGGCCAGTCGTGGCGCAGGGGTACAAGATGTGACTGTAAAAACCGAGTGGTTGTGGGCTTGATTCCCACTTGAGGAGATAAAATATTTATCTAATTTTATATTCTTATTTTTTCGCTCTGGCGTCGAGGCAAAGCGCGGCGTTGAGTTCTGCCACTCAACACGCAATGCCTCCAGAATACGGAAGAAAGTGGGGAACGGAGTGTCTTAACACTAGGTTCCCTGCTGTGTGCGAGATACAGCATGAAAAAAAAAAATTAAACATATTATGGTAGTTTCTAAATATTTTTCTCTTTGTACAGGCTGGGGTTAACTCATGATGGTGAAGGTCAGTGTGAAAAAGAAGGTCTTCGCGGATCAGTGATGGCGCCCACAGTTCTTGCTACCCTCCACAATTACGCGTGGTCTTCGTGTTCTAAACAACAATTTCATGAAAAATCGAAGTAAGATTTTTAATCAAAATGTAACTTACGTATATATTCGTATTAATTATGTTATTAAAATATAACAATTTTCATGTTAGACAGTATAATTAATGATTTAAGCCTTTGCTTTTGATGAGAGTTCAGAAGAGCAAAGTTTGTATTTATTTTATCGCAACAAAACTTTATGAGTATCTGAGTATATCATTATAAAAGTTCAAAAAGTTGCCGTTGTCAAACGAGATAATAAGTAGCTCTCGTTTACACATATATAATATATTTTTTAAAAAAAATGTCAAATATATAATTTACATTTTTGTGAAAAATTATTTTAAAAAAAATCTTAATTAGCCTGTAATAATTAAATAGTGCATAGATGATCACTTGAGTGCATAGCGGAAGGTAGTGAAGAAGGATGTTAAAAAGCAGTTTTCAAAATTTTTTAATGCGCACACTTACTCGTTGCGCACGGTTTCCCCATACGATTAGAAAGCCTTGTTTTTTATCGATTTATATAAAATGCTTCATAATCTAAAAAATACTTTATTAGTTCGATATCATTTTCTATTAAAGAAGTTAAATAAATAATAATCCACTTTGGTTAATGAACTTGTGGAATATTTACTTACTTTCCTGGAACTTTTATATTAGAGCATGTTGAAAGGCAAATTAACTGAGCGCCGCAATATGAAT
>DWGR01003014.1:0-12754 GCA_018247715.1 Heliconius burneyi | reverse complement strand
GCCGTATTCTGGAGGCATTGCGTGCCAGAGCGAAGAAATGAAAATATGAATTTAAATAAATATTTCATCTCCTCGAGTGGGGATCGAACCCACAACCTGTCGGTTATACAGTCACACCTTGTGCCCCCCTGCGCCACGACTGGCTGACTGAATCTTGTATTCTTACTCAGGGCAGTAGTAAGTTTTGTATTATCAACACAAAGACAACTTTAATATTCTTCTTGTGGACCGCAGCAACGAAATTGAGTATGACAGGGCACGTAGACGATAATAAAGTCGCAAAAATAGAAACAACTTTTAAAATATAATCAGATAATAATAACTTTTAACAATCTAGGATATATTCATAGACTAGACCAGATTTTTTTATATGTTAATACTGAATGCCCGAGGTAAATCTGGACGCAGGTAATCTGAACAGTACCTTACATATGTAGAAACCAATAACCAAAAATTCGTTGATAAAATATAACTTTTATTAGTTCCCGAGATTATGTCACGTCTAACCAAACAAATTCATCCTTCTAATCAATAATGCAAAAAATATTTAAAAAGCAGCTTTTTTTAATGGTAAAAGGACAAGGCAAACGAGCGTTCGGGTCACCTAAAGTGATCACCGCCGCCCACGACCCCGTGCAACACCAGAGGAGTTACAGGTGCGTTGCCGGCCTTTAAGGTGGAGGTAGAGGCGCTTTTTGAAGGTACCCATATCATATCGACCTGGAAACACTGCTGCGGGTAGGCCATTCCACAGATCAATTTTTATATATCAATTTATATCATTTATATTATTATTTATATTATTATTTATATTTTATTTTATTTATTTATATTTATTTTTATATCAATTACGTTTTCTTAGACTAAGAAAAAGTAAGAAGACTTTTTTTATTTCTCTCTTTATATATTTATAATTTTGTTATAAAAAATATTATATTGTTTACTGTCTTAATATTATGTTAATTATAGGTTAACTGTAAAATAGTGTTTTGAAAGTATGTAAAAGTGAAAAACCACAACGATCATATAATCCAAGACTTACTTCATACTATTTACAGTTTTACGCTGTACTGCACATATGTAAAAAAGTAGACAAAAGGAACCTAGAGTTATGATGCTCCATTTTCACTTCCCACCAAACTTTCGACCCATTGCGTGTTGAACGGCCGAACTTCGATCACATTTAGATATTATAGAAAAAGTTTAGATTTTTTTAACAAAATATTTCTAAAACAAAAAAAAATCTTACAGTTTTTTATTTGAACGTTTTTCTTCTTTGCTCCAAGAAAAAAAAAACAAAATTAAATACATTACCTTATGTTTAAGTAGACGTCAGCGTTCCGGAGACAAGAAGCTCATGTCGAATCGTAGAAGATGCGTCATTCTTGAATACGTGTTGCTCTTGCGATATCTCCAGAGGAACTGAACAACCTGTACAGCATCAGGTCCCTTGGTGGAGTGGGCGTGGCGCCACGCCTCTCGCAACAAGTTACTGCCTCGC
The DNA here is from genome assembly GCA_018247715.1 of Heliconius burneyi. Lineage (NCBI taxonomy): Eukaryota > Metazoa > Arthropoda > Insecta > Lepidoptera > Nymphalidae > Heliconius > Heliconius burneyi. The sequence goes on along the minus strand of DWGR01003014.1, from coordinate 11,253 downwards.
GAATTTATTCTACAGGTTAAGGTATTTTTACACTATGCTCAAATTGGTGGTTTCTGGAAAATTTCGATGAATTTATTATTAGATTTCAATCGATTTTGGTTAAGTGAGTATTTTTTAAGATTTCTAATGTTAATTTCAGTTATTATTTTATTAGTTTAGTTTTAATGTTTCTACTTTCTACTCGCGTCTTTGGGAAATTCAAGCCCACGCTAAAGTCTATAGTACTATTCTACAGTACTTGTAAGTGCTACAAATAGTGGTAAAAGAAAAACGTGTTTTTTCATTTTATTTTTACTCCTTTTATATTTCGCTTAAAACCAGTATATCTTAGAAAACAAGTTTTGCTTAAAATAAAAAAATGTGTTTCCAATATTCATCACTTATGACCCCTAATTCGAAAACTACTTTAACCAGGCTTCGAATGAGTTACTCCAGTTAATATAACGATAGAACGTTGAACACTCGCCCTAACGCATAAACTAAGGCAGCAGACACGCCTCCCGTGTGATTTTTCCAGATTGAACCAATCTATTTACCTCACCCGATGATCGATGCCAGCAATCAACTGGTGGTACTTAGATATATGTATAAAAGGTATAGAATTTATTCTCATGCTTAAATAGTATTATAGTTCGCGAATAGGGATATATTATTCTGTATAAGAATAGGATATTAAGTATTGTCTTTATAGGCCTTTTTAATAATGTAAATTAAGGCCAACCAGCCCTGGTTGGCCTTAATTTATATTTATATTATTTTCTACAAACGGGGCGTTGAGTTTCGCCTGTGAGTTAATACACAAATGTCTCGAAAAATGAGAAAAAAAAATGGGAAACGTGGCGTCTTAACACTGCTTTCCTTCTGCTTACCACGCTAAGCGTGAAGCTGCTAAGATTTACCGAAAACAAGCTAAGGAGAACATAATGCTAGCATCTACCTCATTATATAAGTCAAAAAGGCTTACTAAGCCTGGCCACCCTCCATTGTCTGACAGAAAAAATCTGTGGTGGAATGAAAAATAGAATGCCACATTTCATTTAAGCAGAAAAGACTAATATATGGGAATAAAAATTAAATTAATTGAATTTGACTCACTTTTAATATTTGTATTGCAAATTGGCAGTTATACATAGTTTAGGTAACAATACAATGATATGATATCTTCGAGCTGGTCTGCTGATGGAATCAAGACTTGAATAGTGGAACTCTTCCGTGATTAATTATAAATCACTCAAATTTAGGCTCATGTATTTACAAAAGCGCAGTTTACAGAAACACACAAAGCCACTAAAGCCTTATATATTAAAATATTTTTTTTAAAAAAACAACTTTAATTCGAAACCTGGTATTTAAGAATAATTATTACCTAAGTATAAATAATAAAAAAGTAGCTTCAATTTTCAGTTTAAATTGTCGCATAGATAGCCATCTTTCGCCACTTCAAAGGCGAAAGACATGATGCGGGCAGCTTATCTAATATGTGTCTTATTTGAATTACCTTTTTATATTTCAGCTTTTATTTTCACGCTGAATCCCGCACTGAGCCAGGGTAGACGAATGGAACCCACTGTGAAGACCCTCCGTTCCTCATTTTCCGCATTTTTAAGGCATTGCGTGTTGAGTGGCGGAACTTAATGCCGCGCTTTGCCTCCAACACCGAAGTGAAGAAATAAAAATATTATATATTTCATTTCTTCGAGTGGGAATCAAACCCATGACCTGTCGCATTTACAGTCACACTTTGTTACCCTACGCCACTACTGGCCTTAATTACTTAAAATGTTAAATAATATATAATACCCAATATAATCTCTATAATACTGTTATGGATTTATTTATTAGTTTCCGGTAAGCAAAGGAAATAGTTAGAGTGCAAAGAGGACAGTGACATGAGTTATGTACAAGTACTTCACCTCGTTGGACTGTACACACGACGGTTGTGGGTTCGATTTCTATTCGGGGGAGTGAATTATTTTAAATCCCTCGTTCTGGCCATAAAAAATGTTTTAAGCTGAGGCCGAGTGTCAAAAAAGGTATTTTTGAATAGACTAGTAAATAACAAATAAAAAATAAAGGTGTGTTAAATAAATAACAAAGATTAAATTAAATACAATGTCAAATTTGATTTGATTTACATTTCCATAAACACTGTACAAACAATACCTACCTGCCACTACATATTAAACTCTAATAATCGTGTTTGCTTACTGAAAACTACCCACTATCAACATGTTTGTAGGGATTGTAAGCATTTTTTTACCAAGCAAATTTTTAAATATTTTGGGGATATTTTGTCGCAAGAATAACCCGACGGTTGGTGGTTCGATTCTCACTCAGGGTCGAATCAGAAGTGTGCATTAGCACATGTTCCTATTAAAGAACACAGTATCAACACTTGTTTTCCAGTTTCCCTCCGCCTTTCCTGCTAAGTGCGAGAAAGCGGAAAGCTAAGAAAATGTTAAATATTTAGAAAAGTTTCTCACTCAAAACCGAGTGTCTATGGAACCGTTCAATATAAGCGGTTCGAATGCTTAAAAAGTTGATTTTTATAAGTCCAATAAAAAACGCAGAAACAGTTTTTTTTGCCGTATTTTGTTTTGTTGCCGTACCGACAAGTGGTTGATAATTTTGTCTGTCAGGTTATAAGACAGGTGAAACAGAAAAAAGAAATCAGCTACATTTATCTTGTGGATAGAATTAAATAACAGATATTTTTCTGAAAATTGTTCGACAATCTGGGAAACTAGCTCTATATTTTGCGTACTTTCTTTTATGTGGGAATAGTACTTCAAAAGACTGTTAAATACAAAACATTTATGGTGTAATTCATTTTTCTTAACATTTTGACTTATTTTTAAGAGACCCATCACCGTCATAGCATGTTGAACTACAATAGGGAAACGTAATATACGTTTTCACATTTTATATTTTCGTTAATTTTTTGTAATGTAACAGTTGTGCCAATAAATAAATAAATAAATTTGTAATGTATTTAGACTTTTATAGCTTAGTGTACCCAGTATTTGGTTCTTTTGGTGCAACAATAACATCACTGCAGTGTTTTTCTATAAAAACACTCCTCTGTTTCGCTCTTCTGCTTTTCTGTTTCGTATAATTAGTGGAGGACATAGTTACAAATAATATGTAAGTAATATTTTGAAATGCTAATTAATAAAGTTGATAATTACTAAAATATTATAGTAACAGTAACATGACTTACTGCTGGATTATCCTGCATGTTGCAAGGTAGGCAGAGGAACCTGGGAAGCTAGTGTTAAGTTACACTCCGTTCCTATTATGACATTTCCGTTCCCTAGTTTCCGCCGAATTCTCGATACATTGCGTGTGGAATTACGGTTTGCTATATATATTAATTAATATATTTGGTCATTGTAGTGCATTTTGACAGATCGACTGTAACCGCGATGGATTTACGTTTGGTACTTACTATACTACACTTGGGGACATTATATTCATTTTCTCTTCTTTAGCAATGATACTAAGAACGACGTTTTGTTTAACGACGCTACAACAGAGCCAATAATTTCTTTACATTTTCCAGTTTCTTTAATGCAAAATATTGTTTCGACACTCAATACGCTGTATTTTGTATAACTTAGGTGAGAAGCGAAAGACAGAGTGTCTTGACCTTTCTGTGAATCTTTCTGCTTTCTTTTTTTAACAAAAAATGTTACTCACATCTGAATCTCGAATTTTACTTGTACCCTACAATTTGCTGTATCCATTTTAACATCCTCACTTTATGTGTTGAACTCGACTAAAGTGTTTCAAAATTTGTGATCGAATCATTGTAACAGGTAAATGATGGGTATTTTAGTTGAAAATTCTAATTTTTCTCTCCGTTTATCTCTCACAGCGTTGAGATTTACTGGGTTTTGGCCCTCAGAGGGCTGGAGTAAGAAGAAATTGGTACTCTACCATTGCTACGGTTGTTTCTGCTTTATGTTTCTTTTGGGTAAGATATTGATTGATTATTTAATGAAATTTATTTATTTAGAGGAACAGCATGAGACAAACTATAAAAATGTAAAGTTTATTATAACAATGTAAAGTATAAATAAGTACCGTAGTGAAGTAGCGTTTAGCTGTAAAGGCGACGGTTGAGGTTTCAATTACGAACGAAACTACGGCGACTCTCCATGTCGAAAATTGGAAACAAAGTGTCCTAACACTAGGTCCCTCCATACATATGTGACATTCATCGATCAGAGACACATAGTAGGTATCTTCTGTTAGCTATATAGAATATCTTTATTTACATTACTTTAGACTTAAATCTAGACAACAGAGACATAAGATAAATATATTTTAAGAAGCACATAGGAAAATGTATATAACTACATATATATATATATATATTTCTATTTATTTCTTATAAAAGACCAGTTATTCATTTGAGTTGCCATAGTTTGACTATTTCTACTCTATGAAAATAAACTACTTAGCACTCCATGGATTAGATTAGTAGGTGCCATCGCGTTGGAGGATAAGAAGCCATGAGCAGTGCTAAGTACTTGTGATCCAAGTTTGAGTTGAAGAAGTCTCTTAAAAATAGAAATTAGTACTCTTTCCACTCACCGAATTCTTCTCTATATATCTAACCAAACATAGTATTTTCAATTTTTGTAGGTATATTCTTAATAACGGAAGTAGCAGATTTATTTCTCGTATGGGGTAATTTGCCTTTGATGACCGGAACAGCATTTTTACTTTTCACGAATCTGGCTCAAGCCACCAAGTTTCTTAATATAATAATAAGGAGGAAATCTATATTGAAAATAATTACAGAATGTGAAGTTTTGAAGAAACAGAAAAGTAAAGGAAGTCGCAATATTGTGAAAAGGTATGAATAATATTTTGTTTATGAAAAAGAGGGAGACAATACTATTTGTCCACGTTAATATTTTTACACCTAATTAAAAAAATCTTTCTTTAGTGTGAAATAATAATTTAATATATATATATATATATATTTAAGAAATACTTAACCTTCAAAAAGCAAAAAAAAGCGCATCTATCATCATACCTTAAAGGCAAAGCATCTGCAGCTCCTCTACTGTAGCAAGGGGTCGTGGGAGGCGGTGATCACTTACCATCAGATGACCCGAAACCTAGTTTGCCTTATCAAAAAAGGCCGTAAACATTATTAAGACTGTACATATTGATTGAATATTTTGTAATTAAGAAAAATAGTCATACCTTAACCAAAATAATACATAATTTTATATTGTCCAAAGTTATAATCGAGAGACACGTCAGCAGCAAATGTTATTCTTCTTATTAACAATTTTCACCGTGACGGGATGGCTCGGCAGTGCGGAGACGGGCAAACTGCCTTTAAGAGCTTGGTATGTATGCAACCCATGTTTTTAATTAATAAATTAAAGAATTATAATATTTTTTTTATAATTACCAAATAATCTAACACTAAATTCATAAAACTTTTAATTTTAATACAAACTGTTAATAAAAGCCTATTTTAATCAGTAGACCAAAGCTCTAAATGTCATCAAGAATATATTTAATACACAAAACTTTTCCCTTTTGATTGACTGACTGTTAGCACACAGTCAAAACTACTGGATTTAACTTAAAACTTGGTATATCACCTACATGCCAATTTACTACTAAAATCCAGTAGTATTTATCGCAAGGGACTAATACTTAAATTTTACATGTTAAACTTTGCAATTTTGTACAAAGTGCAAACAAAGTTGCTGGCGATGACTAGTATATTATATATTTTTTATTTACATGCATATATAGATATATAAGCACAGAGAACTTTTAATTATTTGAATTAAAAACCTCAATCTTGTCTCGACTAGTGTTATGGCATCTTGTATTCATCTGTTTTTTTTGTTTGGCTTCAACCTTTCTACCTAGCGGGGTAGCCAGAGATAACATACCTCTCGTCCACTGTCATCAATCTTTTAATATAGGGGTATTTCTGAAAACATGTTTTTAATAATAATTGGGTGGTTAAACATGTTTTTACATGACCTTCCACCAGTACCAGCGATACAACGTTTTTAAAGGTCAGCCGAGGTCTCCTCCTGCCTCTCTTACGATAACTAAATACAGTTATACAAATAGCTATGTTTAGTTCGTTAAAGTTGATTATATAGAAAAGAAATGGTGAAAAAAATTACAGGTATCCTTACAATACGAATATATCACCCTTATACGAAATAACATACATTCAGCAAGGATTTACAATATTGGTGGCCGCCCTTCTAAATGTGAGCAAGGACACGTTAGTGACATCTCTGATAGCACAGTGTAAATGTCGATTGCGATTGATAGGACTCTCTTTAAGGAATATATGTGATTCCTGTTATTATGATGAGGTAAGTAGCTTCACGCTGTATCCCGTTTATAATAGGGTACTCAGAGGGAACCTAATGTTAAGTAAAAGACTTCGTTCCTCATTTTCCACCCAACTTTTGGGACGATACTTGATACCATAGTGAGAAAATAAGAATAACTTATTTCTCCAAATAGGTATCGAGCCCACAAGTGCCGCGTGTACTGTCAAATGGTGTGCCGCTGGACCACAGCGGCCTCAATATACATAATAAAATGTATTCAATTAGATTTTATATATAGTTTAGAAACAACTAAAAAAATGGTTTTCTACACAAAGTGATACAAGTAGGTACCAAAGAAAGTGCTCGGAACTATAAATTGTATAATTAATTCTAAGCTCGAAAGAAAATCCTTTGAAAGTAATCTCTGAAAAGTACCAATATTGCCTTCTAGCTCCATGATTCCTCCAGGTTGATTATACCACAATAATGTATCACCTTCTAGGCTACCTATAACTGCTAAGGGCAATGAGCATACAAATATAGAAGTAATTCTAATTATCCTGTTCTTAGATTTTATTCGACCTAATAAAAACCTTTTAAAGGGAGTCATCTGGTGAATTTACTATTAAATTACTCACCTTTAGTCTTTTGTTCAACTGTAACTTACGTACGTGAAAAGAGTTTCGTAACTGAAATTACAGATGGCGCGTTTTTGAAATTTACTAATATTACAATAATTACAATTTAATTTAAAATGTTTATACGGAAATATGTTGAAATTTTGTTAACCTTTTAGAGAAACGATTTTATTTTTGACATAAATTTAACTTTCATTACCTATAATATTTTTCTTTTACAGAAAGCCATTCCTGATACATTTTCTCATGTAACGACATTAGGAGATGGACCCTTGACCCCCTCCCAAGAGTTAAAAGTCTACCAACATTTAAGACGTTGTGTGATCGAACATCAGCGGACCCTCAACACCATATTGTTGCTTGAGAAGACATTTTCAGAAGCAACGTTCGCTCAGTTCGGTGTTTCACTTGTTATTATATGTGCTACAGCATTTCAATTAGTTTCGGTATGTACAAGATTTTTTTTTTATATTTAAACGTATCTAACCCATATCCATATATAGTACATCCGATGGTACACTCGGTGAAAGAATAAATAAAAGTAAGAAAAAATTATAACCGCTGAGCCATCTACAGCTAAATCAGGGCGACCACGACTCGTCGGCCGTACCATAATTATGTACGTGGGTATCCAAAGAAAATCTACATTCTTCGACGTAACCAATAATTATATATCTAAGATTTCTTTTTGGTCCTTTTTGTATTATTAAGATTTTTATATTAAACCTGCTCATACAATATCATAAATCATGACCCTTAATTTTTTTTCGCTATATACGAGTACATTCGCAAAAACAACCTTCCACAGTATACGCTCGCCTTAATCATCATCAAATTGCCCATATAATATGTAGAAATCAGCTTCACGCTGTATCCCACACACACTAGAGTAGGCAGAGAGAACCTAGTATTATGACACTCCGTTCCGCACTTTCCATCGAATAATCTAATCTTATCTGTTGCTTTATATTAAGTTTAAAAATTAAATTTTTAAAACGACGATAACGACAATTAAATATAATATAGCTCCTTATATTTTATGTTCTCGTAATTGCATAAATCTCTTACTTATTAAGTTTTTCAGCAAAGTGGCAATTATGTACGTCTTATATCGATGGGCACTTATTTATTTAACATGATGTATCAAGTGTTTATATATTGCTATCAAGGCCACAGTCTGTCTACAGAGGTATGAGTTTTTGAAACATTTATTACAGGCTGCTATGTTAATGTCAAATGTATAGGTAAAACAGTAAAATAAAGTAATACAAATATTTAAGTATTTTAAATGGAATACATACTTATATCTAAAAATAAAAAAATATTTAAAAATACATTGACAATAGTCTTATTTTTCGTCAATTAAGCTTCATAGCCCGCAAAGCAGGTAATAAGCAGAGGAAACCTAGTGTTTAGACACTTTATTCCCCATTATCCGTAAAATTTTATGTAATTGAATGTTAAGTTGCAATACTCAGTTTTCTCTACCAGAGGGGAAAAGCGAGAATAATTATGTTCTGCCGAGTGGGGATCGTTTACAGTCACACGCTGTTCCACTCCGTAATAACGTTTCCAAACCTATTTTGTTTTTTATTTTAGCTTCACATTGTATCCCGCACATAGGCAGAGGGAACCTGGGAACGTAGTGTCCACACACGGTTCCCATTTAAGTTTCATTTAAAAAGAAAACTTCATTTCCCCATTTTCCGCCGAACTCGGAAGGTATTGGCGTGCGTGGGTTGAGGGTGTTGACTGGCCTCAACCACCTATTTTCTAAGGTGTATATTTTCATAGCAATTTAGGTATATTTAATATGACATAGAGATGTGGTTAGGTAATTGTTTAAATTAATTGATTATTGAGTTTGTGGGCAATAGACGAAGCCTGATGTAGAATAAGTAATACTTATAAAAAGCCATCACAGAAACTCAGGTTTTTTCTTTAAATAGGGGTAACCTAGTGTTCTGACACTCTTTTGTCACTTTCCGCTCAACTTTATGTGTTGAGTGGGTTTTCTCAATGCTTGCATTTATATATCAGAAAATAGAAATGAAAATAATTAATTACATTTGACTTTTTGAATTTTTTACATACATATAATTTATTATAATATAAAAATAAATTGTAGTTAAAACCAATTTCAACTTAACATTATTATAATAAAAAATTTTCTGCACAGAGCGAAGATGTATCGTCCTCTGTATACGACATGCCTTGGTATAACTACAGCGTGCGCGTGCGCAGGTCCTTATTAGTAATAATGGTTAGATGTCGCCGCATCGCCAAACTAACTGCTGGAGGATTTACTACACTCTCTATAACATCTTTTATGGCTGTAAGACTTATATTATAATTGTTGTTTTAATTTTTAATACAATTATTAGTTTAATTTGTTCAAACTATCTATATAACAATATTTTATATAATTTTGTAATAAATCAAATACAAAAATTTCCAATTTGGATGACAATATAATTTTAACTACTAACTTGACTAAGCGTCATAAAATATGTACTTTAGAAACTAGCTCGCTAAATTACCTGGACTAAGACTTTTCGCGTTCCCGAGTAATTTCGAGAACTTACTCTTATTAATCCTCCTACAATCTTTAATCTACCTACATACTTTCAATTCAATTCAACTTGCTTAGATGAGTACTTATATTTGGGCGTTTTCTGTATATTGTTATATATATTATATCTAATTATTATTTCTTTTCAGATAATAAAAATGTCATATTCACTTTTCACGCTTTTACGACAAGTTACAGAGTGAAAATGTAGAGAAGAGGAACCTTACTTGGCACCTTTTAGTACATAGATATAATTGTCTTAATATTTAATAGAGACAGATGACAATTCTGTTGTTTTATTTAACAAAAAGATTTCTTTTCTTTTTTAAATCGCGGGAAAGTAAAGAACAATGGATTGATTAATTATTTTCCTTCTCTTCAAGGCATCATTGTGCGGCGTTGAGCTCGGCAACGTATCTCGTATTTAGCTGAAAATAAACTAAAACTATAGAAATTTGTATTTAATGTGTACACTTATTTTATAACATTAGTAGTATTCATATAAACAGAATACAAGAAAACATAATATAGATTTCCAAATTTTTCACATGCCCTCATTTATTTATTCCATAAGATACGATTTTTTTAATTGTTCCTTTAATTATTCGACTAAATAAAGTGTTATTTTATAATTTAAATTCTTGAATACATTCAATTATCACCTTCACGTATATAAATGGCAGTGAAAAGCGAATCGAAACAAAAGTGATATTTAAAATAATAGCATAATAATTGTTTATAAGCGTAATCGTGTGTAACGCAAGCTGACAGTTTGTATAAATGTAGCAGAGGTAAATAACATACAGATATCTTATAAAACAAATCGATATAGGAAATTTGTGTGTTTATTTTGCTTTTTTTAGTTTCAAGCTCCGTTCCCATTGGGACATTTCCGTTCCCCACTTGGCACTGCGTATTGAGTGAAAACGGAGAAAATGATATGTTCCACTTACAGTCGCACACTTGTGCTGTCTCGTCAGAACTGGCATGTATTTTTTAAACTTTATTTATATTTATGTACCTTTCAAAATATTTTTATGTTTACGTTATATCATGCATATACAAGTAACATGCGTTCTTCACGCGCTGCCCAGCTTTCAAGACAATGCGTTTTAGGTGGCGGTGTGACTTTAACGCGACGGTTATGGGTTCTATTCCCACTCGAGGAAATGAAATATTTATCTAAATTTATATTTCCATTTCTTAGTTCTGGTTTTGAGGTAAAATGCGGCGTTGAGTTCCGCCACTCAACACGCAAAAATTCGGCGGAAAGTGGGAAACGGAGTGTCTTAACACAAGGTTTCCTCTGCCTACCCTTCTGTGTGCGGTATACAGCGTGAAGCTGAAAACTTACGCTTTGTCTTGTTACTAGAGCGAGAAAATGAAATAATTTACTGTCCCAAGTGAGAACCAAACCCACAACCGCCGTGCTTACTGTCAGACGCTGAGCACAGTGGTCGTCGTCACGATGGCCTGAATTATATTTAAAATATATAAATAAATGTAAGAAAATGTTCAGAACAACTACAATTATATTTAAAATACTACGTGCAATTATCTCGAGCTCATTTCATTTCTTTCTTACACTTGGAATTGTCGATTTTGTATGGGAAACAAACAAATTTATAATTATAATGGATATTTTAGTTAAAAATTCCAATTTTTCCTTAAGTTTGTCCCTCACAATATTGAGGCTTACTGGTTTTTGGCC
>DWGR01003013.1:0-12754 GCA_018247715.1 Heliconius burneyi | reverse complement strand
GAAGTCGAAACTTGGGTCAGGAAATTGAGCAATTTTGGCATTATATAGCGTGAGCTCTGATAGCATTTGCGAGCAAAAACAAATGATTTTCAATCTAATTACGCTACAAAGGAACATTAATGATGGTTCGTATTATCATGTGGGTCGTTATTCTTAATCATTATTTCTTTATGATAATATTTTTTTTATGTTTACTCATTATTCTGTCGATTTGTTTGTTTTTATATTATTTATAGCATAAAGCAGCTGTTATGTATTACAAAATCTATCAATGAGAATAAAGAAATAGCGTAGGGGCACAACAGTCACACTGACTGTAATGCGATGGTTGTGGGTTCTATTTCCATTTGAGGAAACGAAACACTTTCTTAAATTTATATATCGAGGCAAAAATGCGACGTTGAGTTCGACCTCTCAACACGCAATGCCTCCAGAATTCGAAAATAGGGTACGGCGTGTGTTTTTACAGTATGTTCTTTCTATGTAGCCTGCTGTGTGCGTGTGCGGGATACAGCGTGAAGCTGATTTGATTTGATAAAACAAAATTTCTTAGAATTTACATTTTTTAACAAAAATTGACATTATTAAGCATCAACAATGCTTAATTCAATAAACACCTATAAATTACCAAGTAGTCTTTATCATCTTATATAATTAGAAATTAACTCAAACTAAAGCCAAATTATGATATCTATCTTGTTATTTTAAGCTTAATTAAAAAGCAAAAGTAAATTAACTGTCAGCAAAACGCTATTTGGTGTGCGGTGGGCTCCATCAGCCATGCACCTACTATAAAAGCAGATATACGCAGTAATTGCAATAATAAAGGCGAAATTAATTAGAATATTCTCGTGAAAACATAAATAATGGGACAGATAGCAGTAGGTATAGCTTTGCACAAAATTTCAATTATATCAGCGTAGCGCGAAGCAACCCCCGCCTTCAGTTTCTGTTTACATTTTGTTAAGGGAATGAGAATTTAAAACGAAAATTTCTCAGCTGCAAAATGTCGCGACATCTGTTTTAGGCTGTACTTTTGTAACGAATTGTGATCACGCAAGCGTAATATTAATTAATATTTACGTAAAACATGACATTCGTTTGATATATTAGTCGTGATATGGTTATTGAACTGAAGTAAGGAGAATCGATTCTACCGTAAAATTCAATATTGTTGAATATCGATTTTGTTAAGTAGTTTCGGTGTGCCTGATTGAACTGGATGATTGTGGGTTCAATTTTCACTTCTATTTAAGTTCCCAGGTTCCCTCTGCCTACCCTATTATATGCAGGATGCAGTGTGAAGCTATAAACACTATATTAATTTGACTTGTTTATTTATGAACCGATTAGAATAAAACAAACACTAAATATTACAGGCAGTTTTCCAAAATATAATAGTAACAAGTACATTTAAATCAGTCAAATCGTTTCTGAGATCAGTGGCCCAAGCACGAACAAATATCAAAAAAGTATTCGTATCGTTATCGAGACCAAATTGTATAAGAATTGAACAACATCCTATACAAAATGCTTTCGATAACAATACGAATACTTTTTCGATAGTTGTTCGTGCTTAGGCTACAGCATGCACAATTTTTAAAATCATTGTTGTGAACTTTAATATATTAATAAATTCAATTTCTTATACATCTTCCATGTACAGACAAGTGATAAGTTACAAATTTTAATATGTATAGATTTCCTCTTTCTTGATCTGGATAAACAAAGGTGTGCCCCTTCTATCTGGCGTACATTTGTTTCTTAATGTAGCAGAAAATAGAATACTCAAGTGAAAATTGCTAGCTTAATTTAAAAAAACCAACTTTACGCTGTATCCCGCACACAGCAGGGTAGGAAGAGGAAACCTAGTGTTAAGACACTCCGTTCCCCACTTTGTACAAAATAAGCATTCGTAACTGAGTTCTCCGATCGATTTATTTTCTATATATTTTATTTTATTTTCTATATATTATTCAATCAGTTTCTTAAAAAATATAATTTTATCTGCAATCATTTTCCACATTATGCGATGAAGGGAGAAAATTATAGTTAAAACTTGCAATTCGTTTAATACAACTTTCTTCAATTGTCTTCATCAATTTACATTTAACAACTGCGTAAGAGTCCTCCTCCGTATTCCACCCATATTAGAAATAATATTTCGTGAGTTACAACTTCTTACCATACTGAAAGAATGAAAATTGGGAATTTGCGGCGTTGAGTTCCGCCACTTAACACGCGCCATATAAATCAGCGGAAAATGAAAAATGGTGTGACTTAACACTGCAGCTTCGCTGTACCTACCCTGCTGTGTTCGGGATACGGCGTGAATCTAAAAGGTAATGAAAATAATCCAGTTAGAACCGAACCTACAATACTAGAATAACAAATTTATTACGCTAGTTCCGTAAATAAGTTATAATCAATTAAGGTTATTTACTTGTTTCTCATGAAAAAGGGATTCAATTAAAGGGGACAACGAAAGTGATGACGAGAGTTTGGTGGCCGATGGCACGTCCGTGAGTCGTTAAAAGTTTTTCCCAAAGCTGTTACGCTTTTTTTTTGTTTCAAATCAATCCTAAAACTTGCTAGATTTTTTTGTGAAATTTTAAATATTATTATCGATAGAAATTGATTTTGTGGTACTTTTATTTTATTTTTTTAATTTGTTATTTAGGCCGTTTAGGCGCGATGGTACGTCGTCTAGCTAAGTAGTAAACGCGATCGTTGCTTTCTATTGATATTAGAATCTAGAATTTATTTGGCATGATCTCTAATTCGAGCAAAACGTACATTAATACAAAACTAACTCTACATTCTCTTTACCTACCTTTTTATGAGGCTTAATAAGGTATAAAGCGTGAAAGTAAAAATAAATATAGATCAACCGCCATATTAAAGTTTAGTCGGAGAAAAATTATTGATAAGTCAATGCTTCATTTTTGACTGTCATATAAGAAAACAAAATAAATTTTACTCAATTATACGTATATAGAGTTCTTTAATCTCTTAAGTTTATTATCAGGATGTTCAAACATATTTAAATTGACTTCTTATTTAAAATTCAGCTAAATAGAGTTCTCTATAACGCTTTCGTCGCACTTACTTAAAAGTAATAAAATATGAATCCAGTCATTAATATGACAACATAATTCTTATAAATAATTAAGTGACTTTAGACGTCAAGCATATTTAAAAGTAGGTCTCCATTAGAATTTTATATCTAAAGGAAAATATGATAGCATAGTGATACTTGCTTCCAATTACTTTAACTAATTAATTACTTGTTTTTCTCTAACGTAACATCAGCATACTTTTTACTTAATGAAGCGAATAAAGTACGACCACTTATAACATAGGGTTGGAACAAAATTTAGTTTTATAAGATTAATAAATATTGAAATTATTTATTTAAATCTTTGTTAAATAAGCTTTGTAAAATACGCGTATCTAGAAAAAAAATATTCGTCGTTTAATTGTAATCTGCGACACAGTTAGTAAGTACGTCCCGCTTTTTCATATTTACATCGAGCACATTGGTATATATAGGATTTTTTATGAAATAGTTTTTCAGTGAAGTTTATTCCATGAAAGTCTCTTAATTAAGTATCAATAATTAAACAATTACTACAAAAAATTTTTTTTAAGAAAAGTTAGTACTTAACGCTGTACGTATTTGTTTGAGAACAAAACATAATTTTATTATAGTGAATAATAATTATTACCGTTTATTATAAATGAATTTGCTTGTACCAGCCCTGCTTCGAATACCAATTTCTAAATGAGCCGTTTTCTCGTGAGTCCCACTGTTTTTCTACCATTTTAACGTAAAAATCCAGATAATTCGCCCGATTTGGCAGTATCAATGAATGAAGGTCGTTCCTTGCCAATTCGCATGAAAGGAATCTATATATGTGTAAATTTAGTGGTGACTTGCTCATAAAATTAAAGCAAGGTTTTAATTATTTTATGGGAATTATATGCGAGTGCTTGCTCTGTATTCCTTATTATTCTTGAAAAATTAGTATTTATACCAAGTGTAAGATAATTCCATGGCTATATATTTGTAAATATTGAGTTGGATAGTAATTTAATAATTAACTGGGGCATAGTTTTGTATAAGATAGATTTTAAATCTACAAGTAGACCTCTCTTGGACTTGCTCGAATTAGATTCGATGTTCGACTTTCTTTGATGAATTAAAACTTTTGGGATATAAGTGACGAAAGAAAATTAACTAACTTACAAAATAATTTGTATTCTTTTGTGGACTTGCAAAAGTGAGTGGTGGAATAGGCAGTGCGACCCACACTGTATCGATGATACTCAAAGAAGATCTCGTTAATAGCATGATGTCCTTTTGGAGGGCAAGCATAAAAAGATTAATGACAATAGACGAAGCGTCTCTGTCTTCTCTGGCTACTCCGCATGGCTTACAGCTATGATCTCTTAAGCTTACATTATTAACTCATACCAATATTGCATCAAACAAATTCGAATTCGCTACCATCACAACATTTGGTTCAAGCAACAACCTTCCTACTTTTTATAAGCGTTGCTAAATAAATTAGTAACAAGGTCTCACCCAAGGACAAATGCAAACCGCCATGAAATTAACAAAGCTACACACACGGCTCTCGTTCCACCGGACAGCGTTTAACGGTTGATGACAGCCCACGGGCGATGCTTTCAAACAAAGGACTACTGTAAACTGGACCGCAAGGGAGACGGCGTGTGGTACAAGTCATTATTTATAAGATAATCGCGTTACTATTTGTCTTGTCGTACGTAAATTGTTTAAAAAAAATATTTTTACAAAAATATGCATATATTTTATATGCATCTAACCAAATTGAGGCTATATATATATGAAGATGAAGATTCGATGAAGCGTCACGCGCAATAGAGTCTAATATTCGAGACAACAATTGGAGTGGCGGAACGATGTCGCACTGTGTGACTGATGTGTTGTAATCAAATATAAAGGAGTAATCTCCTAGAGAGGGAATCGATCTACAAACGACTTACTACAACGACGATGTCCAAACATGATTTAATATAGCTAAAATCATTTTACTATTGTATTACCATTTTATCATCATCATCACACACTTTCGATTTTGTTGTCTTTCTTTTTTCTTTCTTTTTAAGTTCCTATCTTAAACTATCGCTTCAGCTTATAATCTGAACAGCCTGACACCACAACGACGTAGCCACACCTGGTGGAATTTTACCGCGGTCATGAGAAAGTTTTATGAGTAAAAGCTGTATTGTTAGGGAAATTAATGTTTTACGACGTATAAATACTTTTCTGTATCCTTGCCTAAAGCTCTTTTAATTGGTGATTCTTGTGGAATAATGGTTGTTAATAAAAAAATATTTAAAAGCCAACCTACACTATATTAAGATCTAAGAATCATATTGTTCAATAGCTTTAAATTTATTAAGTATTTCACAGGTGTCTTCGTAATTGTAGTTATTAATTGTCTTAATAAATGCTTTCTTCTTCTTTCTCGAATATACGTACTGTAAAGCCACTTGTGTTATGCTAAATACAAATGTTGCCATTAACAGAAGTGTAACTAGAGTTTTGTTGAAATACTGCCTAATTTCAATAAATATAAGTAAAATAGCCTAAAAGTTTACCCATCCTTCTCGATCACAAAGCAAAAGTACGGAAAACGTTAATTTTTATTAAATGATTGTAGTTAAATTCTTTGATTATGGTGATCCAAGCGTGCTATTCGAGCAAATAACGTTGCCATTGTAAAAAAAGATATAAAACAATTATATATATTTTAATGTTAGGATGAACGTTATCGGCAGAAATTTCACTCGAGGGATTTGTAATTGTAATATGCTATTTATAGATTACTCGAATAGATGAATTATTATGAAGGCCAGTCGTGGCGCAGAAATACAAGCATGTGGATGTAAATGCGACAGGTTGTGAATTCGATTACCACTCGACGAATATCTAATATTATGATTTCTTCGGTCTACTATACTGCAAAGTGCGGCATTGAGATCCGTCACTCAACACGCAAATGCCTCCAGAATTGATGAAACAATGGGGAATGGATGTCTTAACGCTAGGTCCGCCGATCCTGATTTGTGAAATTGATACAGCGAGAGCTAAGAATCATGTCATTGTGAAATATGACATACAATCGGAAAAGAATTGAGTAAGCCTGCCTTAGAGCCCTAGAGTATATAGAATTTGCAGATTAAGAAGTAATTTCAGTAACATTGTGAGATGTCATGATTATAATTGTCATTATTCTATATTTTATCAAATCCTATGATACGTACTTACTTATTGGCTATGTTGAGAAATAAACTAAAATATTAGTTTAGATAGTGTTTGTATAATAAGGAAAATAAAATATTTACTCTTATGATATATATATAATAGAGGCCAGGCGCAGGGCTTTAAATATGTGATAATATGGATTAAATATGTGATTACATGGAGCAGAGTAGGCAGATGAGGCCTAGTGCTAGGACAATCCGCTCCCCACTTTCCACCGAATTCTGGAGGATAGATAGATTAGAATCACAATCACTCCATGCGGGATGTAGTTTAAACCTAAAAATATAATACATAACAGCAAAGCTGTCTAGAAATTTTAAGCTACAATAATCAAAATTCACAACTACCTAATTCGCTTGCAACAACAGTAGTACAAACCAACCTTTCAAGTGTTAAACGATTGCCACTCGGGCTGTTCCAGCGCGACAGTCCAAATTAAAAACTTCATTTTGTACAAATAACAGTTTTAACGTTAAAATAAACGTAATATAGGTCAAATGGAACATTCATTAATTACAGTGTCATAATGGCGATTAAATTTCACGGATGAGGAATGACACGACGAGTCGCCTCGTAAATACATCAGTGGCACACCGCAGCTCACAAACTTGTGCGCCACAATGTACAATAAATTATAACGTTACACTAAATAACGTATTAACTTGTGTTTTACTATAAATATCTGAAAATTATATAATGTTTATATTGCTTGTTACCCGACTACAGCGAAGCAAAAAAGAGAGTTATGATTTTGATGTGTATGTATTGTATAAGATGACTGTGATGAGAAAGCAGTTGACTGGTTGTCAATGTACTGCAAGAGATAGCAATCGCAGAGAAAATATTTAATTGGAGTTGAATGAATATTCTTTATTATTATCTATTTATTATTTTTTATTTCTACTTTAAATTGAAGGGCTACCTCTAAGCTTATCTTAGCATAAAATTGCAAATAACTTAAAATATACACATACAGACACATTTAATCGAGGTTTTTTTATTATTTCACCATAACTTGCAATCAACGTCTGCATGTGAACGAAAATGGAATTAATTTTATGAAAATAGAGAAAACTTCCGCTGAATTCTGTAGCGTGAGTAGCGGAACTTAACGCCGCGCATGCCTCGTTACTGCATCGAGGAAATTAAACTATTAAATGTTTCATTGAAGCACGGCGGCTTCAAGTTATCGAATTAAAAAATAAAAATCAGATATTAATTTCACTTCATCTATTTTATAATAACATATCTTTTATTTATAAAGATAAGTTTTTATGTAACCAATTTTCTATAGCTAACTAGAATATCAATTACAGTTTTAACATCGCTAAAGCATGCCGTGTAAAATAAAATCGTTAAATATTTATACTCTTATTGAACAAATGGACATTGGACATTGTCAGATCGATATCTTTGACACATGAAACCATTCGATACTTATTAAGAAGTAATGTTTAATGTATAGAAAAAAATATATAAAATCGCGTTATCTCAGTTTTAACTTGTTATTGCAATATACGGATAGTGGGTAATCGTAGGTAGGTACGTCGTGGCGCAGAAACACAAAGTATCTATAAGCGCGACACGTTCTAGGTTCAATTCCTACTCGAGCAAATTAAATATTTAATCTTATCATTTCTTCGCTCTGGTGTCGAGGCAAAGCGGGTTGTAGATTTCAACCACCCATAACGTAATGCCTCCAGAATTCGCCGGAAATGGGAAACAGAGCGTACCACTAGGTTCCCTCTGGCTTCTCTATTTTATGATATATCGAGAAGCTAAAAAAATAATAAATGCTCTTTCCAGGATACTTACACGCAGTGTTATTGGCAGAGCAGGTGGCAGCATGGTCTTTCAATATGGCCCCGTTGTGTCGTTATTGGCAATAGCAACACATTTCGTTTATGTGTTATAGAATTTATTACAAATCGAAAATATTCTTATATTCGGATTATAAATAAACGAAACATCTGTTCTTTACATAACTAGGTGTGGGGGCAGGGTAGACAGAGGGAACCTAGTGTTAAGACACTCCGTTCCCCACTTTCTGCCGAATTCAATTCATCTGTATATAATAATTTAGAAGAAACATATTTTAAGTATAAACATTTCTCGAGTGATAACTTAACAAAGTTGAGATATGTAGTCCTCATTTAACTTTAATACATAATAGTTTTTACATATAAATAAAGCATGAGGAAAAATTGTAAAAAAAATGCTTTTGTATATACTTTTATTACTTGCAATTTCTAAAGAAACTCAAAAATTTCAAAGGCAATTTACATTTACTAATAAAACATTATCCTATTCTTTAAGTCAGAAACAAAAGCTCTAAGCCCAAGTATATTAGACAACATTTTCCCCAGCTTCCCGCTGCATCCGGTAGGGAAAATAATCTTAAACTACCCGGTTCCCCATTTTCCACCGTACTCTGGAGGCATTGCGTATTCAGTGATGGAACTCCATGCCACGCTTTGCCTCGACACCAGAGACCACCATGAAAATATTAAAAAAATAATTTCCTCGAGGGGGGATCGAACTCACAACCAGTCGCACACTTATGCCCTTACGCTACTGCACTTTAGAGGAAATAAGCAATAAGCCATCATACATTTCGAAGGAAAACTAGAAAGAAACGGTAGTGTTGAAAAAGAATATTTGTAAAACTTTACCCACTTTACATACATTAATGAATATACAAATACTTTTAAATTTATTTCATCACACCAGTTCTGCCTTAAGTGTTCAACTTTCAAGTTAGCTTTCCACTAAGTCCTTAGTTTAGGTGCACTGAGTGCATAATTTATATTTCTTGCTCTTTAATATACATTTCAGTTGTCATATTTTGAAGACCACAAGACGTTTTCTAGTTTTAGTTACGGTGTATTTTTTTATTATTGCAACACAAAATTTAAAATAAATTAATTAAAAATAAAAGAACTCTCATATATTCTAATAGTATTTACATATTCTTGATGTTGTTGTAGTGTATTTTTTTTATTTAATTTAATTAGAACTCAATGACTTTCAATCCGTTCTACTTACTCTACTAAATCAAAGACGTAGAGATTTTTAAAAAATAAGTAAATTGTATATTGAATTTGTCGTGAGTACCGTACTGAACCTCAAGAGTATATGTTAACATGATAACTGTTAACATGATAGGGTTATGGGTTCGATTCCAACTCGAGGAAATTAAATATTAAATATTTTCATTTCTTCGCTCTGGCATTGAGACAAGCCGCGGCATTCAGTACCGCCACTTAATATCCAACGCTTCCAGAATTCGGCGGAAAGTGAACTAGGCCCCATCTGCCCACCCTGCTACATACAGAATACAGGATGAAGCCGAAAAAAAAAGTATATTCTCCATTTTAAAATAAAAACAGTATAAAGAGGCTAATTGGTGTTTCTTACAGTAATTGAGTTGTCGTGAAACAATACAAGTAACCGAGTATTTGCATACAGAGGCTCATTCCAGTCGTGTAATTACATCTTATAAGTTTAATAGGTTAATTGCCAGTGGACAAGCTAGTTGCTATCATTGTTACAAGTTACAATTTTTTTTTGTTTAGCTTCACGCTGTATCCCGCACATAGCAGGATAAACAGAGGGAACATAGTGTTAAGACACTCCGTTTCCCACTTTCTGCCGAGTTCTAGAGGCATTGCGTGTTGAGTGCCAGAACTCAACGCAATTATTTTTATTTATTTAATTTCGGTTATATTACGGTTCGCTTCGGTTTACGGAGTTTCATCTAATTTAAATAGTAAAAATAGTTATATAATTACGTCGCAGATAATTATTTTATAGGTAATTTATTTCACTTATTGATATTGGATTCCATTATTTAGACTTTATATTATATTACTACTTTAGTAATTTCACATATAGCCTCATGTACTTAACCTTAAGTCTATACTGAGTACTAATGCTAATACAGTAAATCCCACTTATGACGATTTTACAGGGACTCGACCCAAACATGCTTATGTATTTTTTTGCTTTAGGCTGCGTCATCAACGTAGCAAAATAAGCAGAGGGAATCTCGGAGCCTAGTGTTATAAAATTGGGTTCCCGTTATGACACTACTGTCCCCCTTCTTCTGCCGACTTCGGAAGGTATTGCGTGTTCAGTGGCGGAATCATCATTTATTTTATGTTAGATTGACAAAAATAAATTTAAAAAATGCCTAGAAATTTACAAAATTGGCAGATTATTTATAAAATTGCAGTTCACTCATCAATGTCTTTATTATTATAACTTAGTACATATTTTTTTGTGTGGTATCCAAATTTTTATTAGGATCTTCAATGGAATTCTTCACTGCCACATTATTATCAATGAAAGATATTCTTCTAAAGGCAAACCATATAGTTTCGTGAGATAAGCGGGCCAATAGATGCAGTTACTATAAAAAAAATAACTTTAAGCTTAGAAATATTTTTAAATATTGTAACATAAAATATATATTTAAAAAAAAACCAACAATTACATATAAATTTGAATATAAAGCCGATTAAATTCATTAGTTATCACAGTAACCACGAGAATATCTGTTGATAAACAAGAAGCTCAGCGAACTATTCGCTAGGGTTGAACAAAGGACAATAATAAAATATGAGCCACAAAGCGTTCTTGTGGTCGCTTTGTATCGCTTTCAATCTACGTTATGAGAGTATGTAACCGGCCTTCAAAGCTATATGCTGAAAGGGTAATAAGTTAAGTAATCCTATATATGCAGAGCAATTGTAAGGTACCTAATTAATATTTAGATATTTTTACGTCACTTTATTTCAATCGCAAAGGTCGTGGGCGCGATTTTAACTCGGGAGAATCATTTTCAAGTCTTCTCTGATAACAAGACAAAGCACGGCGTTGAATTACACCCCTCAATACGTAAGCATGTCGTAAGTGGAGTGGAGAATGCCGTGTGTTAACACTAGATTCCCTCTACCTACCCTGTAACATGCAATATAAGAACAGTTATATAATATAGACAGAAAAAAAATATATTTTTGCAGCTATATAAAAATATTATTTTTATTTTATTTTCAACCATCTATAGTTAAGAGCTTTTAATTAAGCTACGGAACAAAAGTTATATGATGCTTTATAAAAACAATAGGTAAAATCGGGATAGATAAGCCTGTGGGATAAAAACTACAAATACGTTGTTGTCGTGCAATTTTTTTGTCGATCGATCGACAGTATAACGTCTATGATGTTTAGTTTAAAAAACGCTGAAAGTATAAAATCAAATTTATTAATGCTTCATAACTTTATATAAAATAATGGCTGCCATTTTATTTCAATCAAATTCATAGATTTAAATACGGTTTTTTTTGCATTTGTTTTACTAAAAATTCTAAATTGAAACGAAATAGCTACAAGCTGAGAAGGACTGTCTCTATGTGTTAGATCTGTGTCTTTACCCGAGCCTTCTAAAAGATACGTCCCCTGTGGACCGAAGAATCCTTTTTATAAAATTTTCAGATTTTTTTAAAATATTTATGGATGACAACTCATTTCTTTCAGCCTTTCATCCTGGATGAAATAATCACTCAAATAAACATCTCTCATAACTCTACACTAGAAATTCTGTCTGAGAAGATCATCTAAAATAAACAAGAGATTTTTAAAAAAAGGCAGAGTATTTTCTTCCCTATCCACCCAGTGCCGCTGTAAAGGTAAGTACAGCGGAGGTTAATATTTAATTTCAATAAAAAAATAAGAACTTTATACAAGCCGTCCAACAAATCCGTGTGAAATATTAGGAAATATGACTACAATGAAAATTAATCAGATATAAATAGCCATTAAAGATAGAAATAAAAGTCAGCATATATATTGAATAACGGTATACATTTTAGGTAACATTTTTTAACTTCCCTCCGCATCTCGCATATAGCAGAGTAGGCAGTGCCTGAACCCTAGTGTTAAAACACTCCATACTCATTATGACACTTCCTTCGTTTCCGCAGAATTTCGAAAGCATTGCATGTTGGGTTGCGGTACGCCACGCTTTTCCTCGTTACCAGAGCGTGAAAATGAATTATTTTAAATATTTTCTTACCTCGATTGGAAATGGAACATCTAACATCCTCACCTGTTTTGCTGGCCAGGCCCTTTAAGGAGATATAAATCTCTAATTACTCTAATATGCAACTTTAGCATATTGGGTTCAAAAAAATATCTTCTTATTGCAACTGAAATAACAAAATTTCGATTTGTTACCATCACGTTCCGTTAGGCACGCCTGGAAAAAAATACAAAAAAATTTTTAAAGAGTATGGCATCTATCCCGGTTTTACCCCAAGCTAGTTGTAACTCACGCATTCTATTCATTATAAATACTCATTAGCAAATATGAACTCATTTCATCTAATGATATTATTTTACGTTGTGTAATAGATTTTTTTTTAAATAACAGCTAGA
>DWGR01003012.1:0-12755 GCA_018247715.1 Heliconius burneyi | reverse complement strand
GTACCAATTTTAGGGTTCTGCTGTAGGTCAACGGAAAGTACATTTTGTTTAAAATGAACTACAAATATAAGTTTGTAGTGAATTTTTTTATGAAATACCTATAAATTTTAACTTTACGGACGTTTTATTTTTTTTTGCATTATAAGTTTTCACTTTCCCACTTTTGTTTTCATTTTCACTTTTTTGTATATTTTGATTGCCTTAAACCTAAACATTTGATGTTAATTTCATAATGATATCTCCACGTAGCTTAATAAATGATCTTGACAGATAGGCAAACGAACAACAAAATAATCCTAGAAGGGAATTTTGACCTTTTGAGGTGCGGAACTCTAAAAAAGACATATTCGTCTACTTATCTACTACTTTTTGTTTTGTTGTTTGTATTCATGAGATCTTGTCAAAAAAATCATAAGCTTTTTACATATAATATTAAGGTATATTAGACAATATTTTATTTAAACTACTCTTATTACTTACCTGAGGGTTCTCGGCATTGTCACACATACCACTTGTTGCATCTACTATAGATTTCAAATGTTTCGTAATATGATCCCATGAATTATCATCAACAGAGCCCTGAAGGGTTTTAGCATCTAGAAAGTACAATAATAGTTTTACGCTTTATCCAGCATATATATTATAAGCTTATCTCGGTCTGCTCTCTGAATTCGAGATATTGCATATTGAATTTTAAAGCTGAATGTTGTTGTATCTTGCTAAGGATATAAAAATAATTCATACCTACATGTTTATTTCAATAACAAATTCATGTCATACTTTGATTGAAATTTTAAAACAAATTATAAATAATTCATTGTTTTATAAACCAGAACAAATATTAAAAGGGTTAATCTTTTAAATTTTACCTCTTATTATATCCGGAGCTATATTGGAAATGGTATTGAAAGCTGCAGCAGCTGCTTCTAAATCAGGCCTTTCGTTAGCTGTACAACGAAACATTATCCATGTTATTTATTATTATTTCTATACGGTATTTTAAAATGGCTTATTCAACTTTCATTATTGAATGTCACTGAGATCTTTATAAAAAGACAAAAAGGTGGGACAGAAAACAATTATTAGTGATAGAAAGAAAAATTAAATTATACCTGATGTTGCTTGTAGAAGATTAGCTATGGCAGCATTCAATCGGGCCAATTTTTCTGATAATGAATTTTGCGTCGCCGGTACGTTAACATTGCTTATATTTGTCTAAAAAAAATACATATTTATAATTTAGTTGTACGTGCAATACTTATATGATGTATGTAAACGTTTGTTTTTAAAATTTTTGTTCAATCAAGTTAACGAAAGATAACTGTTTTATGTTATAAATTATTCATAAAACAGTTATCTTCCGTTGTTCCGTATAGTTGAGTATTAAATATACTAATTATACAAAGGGAACTAAGTGATAATCTATCTAGATGATATCAAGCCAAGTTATACTAAATTATATTTTAATATTTTTCCGTTACTACCGTCTGTAATGGTAGATTATTAGCATCCTGTAGTTCCTTGTCTGCCTGCGCCATAGTATTTTTAGATTTTGACAACGTAGCGATGAATTTCAGTCGTTGTCTTTCTTGTTCCTCATTATTTTCACTTTCGCTACCTGTAAATTATGAAAATGTAAATATTATTTATTATTTTTATTAACTTTTTTTTTGGTTGGGTTTCAGATCTAATTCAAGTAAATTATCTCAGACTATTTTATGTCAGATCTAAGTAGTCTACGTTGCCAAAGAGAAAATGTTGTCTTGGATTGTGAGTGCAAGCGATAGAAAATATCAAAAGGAATTATATTTATCACATTTTTTTTTGTTTTTTATATATTTTTGTTCATAAAGTCATGTTTATCAAGTATCAAAAAAAAGTTAAATGAAGTGTTTAAAAAAATATTAAATATTAAGTACCATTGTCTTTCTGCACTACATTTTGAAGTTTGTCAATAATAGATTGGATATCTGATATGTCTGGAATGATTGCATCTCTTGATTGTGGAGATAAAAGATTTAAAGAATCTTTTAATTTACGAGCGTTATTTGATAAACGATCTATTGCACTTAATAAAACTGCTTGGCATCTAGGTTCTTGAATAGTTGGTGAGGTGACCTGCAAACATATTATACAAAAAATATTAAAAACATGTGAAAGCTAACATAAAAAAAGAAAAATAACATTTGTAGATGGGTGAGGACGAGAAATCCTCACGCATCTTTAATTTTATGAGGATTGAACATACAGAGCCTTATATCAAAAACTCCGTATTCCTCTCGTTCCCGCATACAGCAGGATAGGTCCCCACTTAGCGAAAAGTAATTGAAATATCAAGATTACGACGACACTAAGTGGGGATCTATCCTACACAACATTATATAGTACTATAATAAAATAAAAATATTATTTTCCCCAACGGAACATGTGCTAAGTTATTACCTCAGCTGTCTTCAAAACATTTTCCGCTGCATTTACTGTATCTTTTCCGGCAGTTCGTACAAGCTCGCATTCTGATGGATCAATATTTTGCACAAGTGGTTCCAATTTTGATAGCAATTCTGAAGATTTTTCAAGTGCTGATTTTGAGAGGCCTAAAACCTGAATAAAAAATATAACTTTTTGTTAACTGCGGACATTGGCATTCTTTATTTTATTTATTAATACATTAAGCAGGTGGCACTTTATTATACTTAGAATTTACATATTGAATTATTATTTAGAAGACAATGTCGACTGTGTTTGACTATCAGTGGTTGTTTTTTTATCAGTTATATATTTATATGTACATACCTCGTCTGCCCTCTTCGATTTGCCACGAGGACTGATTACAAAAGTTAATTTGCCAGATGTTTTCGCCATTTTAAATGCAGTTTTTCTTAGCTCCTAAAAATAATTATATTAATTTTGACATTATTTTACCAGGGCGGAGAAGAAAATGTCAAATCTACGATAAAAAATTAAAACGAAAGAAGCTGCTTTAAATACGAGTTTAAGCTAAAGCTCAAATTTTTTTGAGCTTCCACACTGAGGAATGAAAAATATTTGAAAACAAAATTAAAAAATAAATTTTTTTGACTCCCGCGTCATTTGAAAACGAAACGATGAAACATTTTTAAAAAGTACCTCAATATCATCGTTTTCAGTATTTGCGGAAATATCTTGAATTGCATCAATTATTTCTTTTAGACTTTTCTTTATGTTATTCCATGAATCATCGTCAACATTTCCTTGTAGTTCTTTCACATCTAAAAATAATAATAAATTTAAATTATTGTTTTGCTCAGTTTGTTGGAAACTATAATTATTTTTCCAATATGATATACACTACCGTTAACGAGATTTGGTGTCAACTTGCAAATCGTGTCAATAGCACCACCAGCCATATCACCATCGAGATTCTCAGGATCTAGAATATGTATTGAATCATGACAAATGTTATGCACAAAAAAAGTAATTATCGAATAGCAATAAAAAAAATTTGTAACTAAAATCCATTTTTTTTCCTAACCTGATAAATGTTAAAAGAACCCAACACGTGTGTTTTAATCAATTCAATTAATTATTAAATTGAAAAATAAACGTTAAAAGCAACTTAAGAGTTATAGGATGTATGAACAGTATAAAAACATTACCTGCAGTAGCCTGTAGTAAGGACGCAATAGCAGCATTCAAATGACCCAACTTTTGTGATAGTAAGTGCTGAGCTTCTGGATTTTTAAGTTTATCTGTTTTTGAATCCTAAAGAAACAATCAATCAATTCAATCAGATCACTTATGTTAAACTTACGTTACTTCATTATTTATCAATAAACAATGATCAGTTAATATTATTTTATTATCATTTTTATTATACATTACGGGCCTGCCAGCGGCTTCGCCCGCTTGCCTGGGTACGCTATAATGAACTGATTTTGATGAAACAAACTTTAGATGTTAAGTTGCGTTAAAACAAGACAATTGGTGAAAGTTTGAAGTAAATCGGTTCTGTACTTTTGAAAATTAGCGTTACCATACATACAGACAAACAAACAGACCGACAGATAGACAGACAGGAAATAAAAAAAATATTTCTGTTTTCTATTATTCTTTTTAAGTGTCCCTTTATCCACTTTAGTCAAAACTATTAAATGTACAGACCAAAAAATTTTACTGTTATATTAAGTAATACAGCGTTAGCGCGCAGATTGCGGGAGAAGACAAACATTTTCCACCATGATATTTTTAATAAAGTTAAAACCGTACTCCAAAGCGCGTCGTGTGTCGTCGTGTTCCACCATTCCATACGCAACGTCTCAAATTTAAGCGAATACTTGAGAACCAAGAGTCTCAACCCTGTTACCCGGTATGTAGGAACAAATATAATGCCATAAATACGAGTATATCACCTATGTTAAATTATATATTCTTACCGATGAGTTAATTAATTCATGTAACTGATCGTGTGCAAGTTTCAAAGAATCCTTCGCTTCTGTGGAGCCGATCATAAATCGAAGACGTCGTTGTTGTTGTTGTGCCTCATCATCTTCATTGATTTGATTATCACCTACAATTATGAGTTGTTAATTATGTATGTAAGAGGTACGTATTTGTGTGCAGAGAAAGGATTCATATGTCAATGTCAACCTGTGTTTTCCATTAGTAAATTTTCCATTAGTACCATTTTTATGGATTCGGCCACCTGAACCTATTTTTTTAGACAAAATATGTCATACTTTTACAATAAGATTTTTAGTTAGTGTAAATTATCTTAACAGTCAGTTTTTATATTACTCAACGGAACGTTGTCACATTCCGGCATTGGGGAGTGAATATTTAAGAGTAAAGGAAATGTACAAGGAAGTAATGCATAAGTTACTTTAAGTAAAATATAATCTTTAATTATCAGTCGGCTATTTATTAAAGTTTACTTTTGAGCGTTAAATTACAAGTAACATTCACAAAAGCTTTAGTCTTCCAGAGTAGGTAGAGGAAACTAGGAACTAAAATAGTTTTTGTGATACCTCTGTGTTGAAAAGAAAATAACTTCCTATATCGTTATCCTTACCATTCATATTAGCATAAGTACTTTTCAGTTTATCCAAAACTTTTGCCAAATCAAAAGATTTGTCAGCTATTTGTTTACCAAATCCATGTCGACCAGGCTTCTCTACCAGTGGTTTACAATTCAGAGCTAAATTCTGGATGGATGATGAAAGGTTTTCTGCTGCTGCTGTTAAGGCACTTTGGCAGTGAGGTTCTTGTATAGATTGTGCTGTGAGCTATTAAATAAAAGTTATGTAAAAATTTCAAATTCGCGAAACATAACTATGACATCATAAAGTTTTAACGTATTGCGAGTATTTAAATGCGAGTATATCCTATGTATACGAATTTATAGATTATTATTATTTAATATCCACACTTATTTAATATATTTGCGCTAATTTATTTACTGAATAACTTATTTGAAATTAATAATTCAATAACATTGTAATTTTTTTTTATTTAAGTGATTATGAAACAAGTAAAAGGTTGTATTTTAAGTAGTATTCTAAGAAAATATGTGTTACATGGGTTGTAATGAGTACGGAATTATATATTATTATACTAATAAGTGTTTCCTAGTATCTTGCTAATTAGTAGGTATTACTGGTGTATGCAAAGCTAAAATACGTACTTTAGCACAAGTTATGAATCCTTGTAAGGAATCAGCACACTTGTCTCTAGCATTACCCATGTCGATGGTTTCGGGACTATGATGATCGTAGTTCGCCAGCTCATTTGATTGAGCCAACAAAGATGATACTAGTTTTTCAACTTCATCAGCCATTTTCATTATCTAAAATAAAAGTAATATTTATAATTTTAAAATATTTCTAAAGATATTTCAGGACGAATCCTTGACGATTCAATAACGGATCACCAATTCAATAAAATTACTACCTCAAACATGAGAAGAACCGGCGCAAGATTGATGAAACAACAATTTTCCTCGCCTCGAATTCTTTTCTTTCTTTTTTTAGAATATATTTTTATTTAAAAAAAAACCTTACATAAGAAAACTTGTATTAAACATACCTCGTTTTCTTTATCTTGCGCATTAACGTTATCTTTATCACCGCGACGAGGACGATTGAACGTGAAAATAAGCTTTTTAGACGTATCCGCATAATCATTTCCTACATCTCGCATTTTCTGTGAAATCAAAATTTAAATTAATCATAATTAAGTATTATATAACGTATTACATTTATATATTAGCACGATAACCACCGGGAGTGGGGCGAGGCCTTTAAGGTATACTTGTATTTCTACCTATAAATAGTTGGGTGGAAAGGATCAAGCGAGCAGAAAGAGTTGAAATTAACTCGCTCAGTTCTAGGAAGTGAATCCCATAGCAGGTTAGAAAGAAGGAACCTGAGAACCTATTGGTAAGATACTGCGCTCAAATTTAGACAAATCCTTTCTCCTCTTTTTGCCACATTATGAAAGCATTGCCTGTTGCCTAATTTATTTATAACTATACTTACACTTATATCATCAGATCCAGTCAGCATACACATTGATCTAGTACCGTTTAGTATTTGGATAATTTGACTCCGGAGTTTTCTATTTGCATCTTCATTTCCAAGACTTGTTAATGGCTTAGCATCTGAAATGCAAGAAATATTTGAATGTGTTTTGATTTGGATTTGAATCTTTACAATTTAAATTTATTTTATTTTGTATTTACTAATACCTTTAATGAAATCTGGCATTATTTCGTTAATCGTTTTCATTGAATTTACAGCCATTTCATAGTCAATGTTCCTCGGATCTGAAAAGATTTAAATAAAGTAATATCCTTAAATAAAAGTTAGTAATTCATTCACAACATCTAGACTTAATATAAAATAAATCATTGTAGGATTTATTTCACTAGACAGTTATATTATCGTTATTTAATAGAATCCTATGACGCCATTACTATAGCGAATGTCCCGTGTGTAGGTAGGAAACACATTACAACAACACGACACAAATACCGCCGTCGACGCAACCGACGAAAAAGTCGGCTTAATCAACGGCTCGGTCGCGTCTCGAGTCCAGCGGGTATGATTGGATCCAGCGGTTAGGGACCGTTATCTCCCTTAGATTAGTCTGATTTGTCCCGGTTTCAGTCACGGCTTCATGTTGCAGCTGGTTTGCTAAGCATAGCGTTTGTTCGACGGCCGCAAGCAGAGGTTCCAGTCCGGCAGGGGGCGACTTTTAAAGTCGTTGACTTCCTCACAGGCAGCCACTTAGTGCTTGCATTTCTTCAGGGACAGAGTACCCTCTTCCCGACGTACAGAGTTCCGGCGTCGCCGTTAAAGCCAATAGGGCTAACAGCATTAACCTCATGTTCGAAAAAAAGATCGTTATTTACCAGCATGAGCATTCAAGAGTAAAGCAATTGCTGCGTTCAATTTCCCCATACGAGCTGCTGTCTTTCGTTCCAGGTCTTGTATTTCCTCAATACTCAGTTGTGGACCTTTGTACTCCTGAAACAGGAATATTATGAGTCGAAAAGAATTTCAATATTATCTATTACACTGTGACTTATGAAAGAGCATGTTATAATAAAATACATTAATTTATTTATGTACTTGTAAAGAATTTTCGTTCGGTTTTCAATAGAGGAGGATTGTCGATTGTGCAAATGTGGATTTTTAAGATGTTCGGGCACATTACACGCAATGAAAACTCCTTAGAGCGTCTGGCATTAGCAAGGAAGAGTCGAAGGACAGCGCTCTCGCGGCCGATTGCCCACAAGATAGGCAGACATGATCTGCCTGCGCTGGCTGCTCCAATAGGGAATACACACGTATTGCTGAGAATAGAAATAGATGGAGAAATCTCGCAACCTTGCTTTTTATTGGAAAAGACCGCTCATTACCACTCCAACAGGAGCTTACGACCAAGAAGAAGGATTACTCGCTACTTTCCTTTAAAATTTTTCCACATAGACGTATTTAGTGACGTTACTCAATGCTTTAACATTATAGCAGTTTGATTGACTGTCGATTAATTTAAAGAGAATAATTCTGTATACAGTCCGCAATTCTTAATTGCACTATGATGGCCACATTATACATATATATTGATTTATTATATCAATATTATATATTTTATAAAACCATGGTATTAAGTTTTGTAACTATAAGGCGCCTTATCTCTGGGTAAAGGGAAAAATATAATAAACTTTGTAAAGTCTTTACACTTGGAGAGATTCTTTACACTTTACTTGAGAGATTCTCTCCATCTTTGTCAGGTAAGTGGGGAAGATAAAGTGAAATTATAAACCTATACAATATATGTATATCGTATATTTACCTCTTCTATTTCAGCTAGAGCTTGTTCCACAGCTTGGCACGCGCTGTCAGTCGCGGTGAGGAAGGAGGCACGTCTAAGAGATGCTTCCGTTTTTTCATCCAAAATGAAACTTTTCCGGGATCGCTTTAAGAATATATCAACTAACTTTAAATAATGTGCTCATAGGTAACATTTGTATAATTATTCATTTCCTTCTGATTACTTTTACTTTGGAATTATCATTTATGTATGTGTTATTATTAATTATTATTAATATTAGTCAGAATAATATTACAGAAGCCAAGTAACGCAGAGGTACAGGTGTGCGACTGTGAACGCGACATATTGTGAATTTGACTCCCACTTCCTTTCATCGCTCCGGTAACGAGACAAAGCACGGGGTTGAGTTCCGCTACTCAATGATTGGCAGAGTATTTTAAGGTCTTAAGGGTCTCTTTGCCTATCCTATATACTATGTGCGGGATATATCCCGTAATTAAAAAATGAATAAAAAATATACAAAACAATTTAATTACTTACTGAAAGAATCTTGCTACATCTCTTTATTTTCGGATCGAGAGCGAAGCACATCTGAGTGGATAGTTCTGCGATCTTTCTGGCTGCATCTTGAGCTGTCATCAAATTGTCCGGGTCGTGCTAAATAAACAATGTACGAGTATGTACATATAGCCATGTCATGTAACTACTGTCCTACTGTACTGTACTGCTTGTCCATCCAAGATGTATGATTTCAAATCGTGCTAAGTTCAAATTTTTATACGTTTTGTAACATTTGTGGAACATAATGGGTGCACATATTTTTGTTGTGTCTAGGTTTTGTAGGTAACTTATCTAAAATACGTGTTAAATACAAAGTTGGGATCAATCTCCAATATCTCTAAGTAGGTGAGACTGAAAACACGATAGATTGTGGGTTCGACTCTCACTCGAGGAAATTTAATATTTAAGTTCCTCGCTCTGGTAACAGGGCAGAGCGTGTCATCGAGATTCGCCAGTCAACACGCAATATCTTCAGAATTCTATTTAGGAGAATGGAAATCTAACATGAAAGTAAATATAGAATAAGCATGGTATAAGTCCAGATGAAGATTAAAACCAATTTTACCAAATCACTCTTCTTTGTAGTATCAGCTAAAGTGTTCATATAAGCGCAAAGGTCGTCCAGCTCATCGAGAAGTTTTTTCGATTCATCCTTATTTAGACTTGCAGCTGCTTCATTTGTACCTGCATGAATAAAATATTAAATAATAGTTGTATGTAAGCTTGTTATGGTCTTGTTTATTAGAAAATACGCCGACGGACTCGAAAACAATCTTGTTAAATTAATTTTCTATCAAAAATGTTAAAAATAAATCGTAATTATTTATGTTTTACCTTTCATAATGCTGGGAAGAGCATCTTCAAATTCAGTCACAATGTGTCTAATTTGTTGAAGATTTTCATTTGTAGGATCTAGAAATAACATATCTTGTTTTAAAATACAATAAAATAAAATACAATAAAAGGTTTTCCCGCATAGCAGTGTAGGCAGAGGGAACCTAATATACTCTCCACTCCGTTCCCATTTGTCTAGAGAGGTGAATAAAAAGTAATATTATAATTTGCCCGAGTAGGGATCGAACCCCCCATTTTCTATAGATAATTACAGTCAGACATTGTTAAACTTCGTCACGATGGTCTCTGGAATTTTATACCTTAAATCTAATAAAATAGCACCCTTTTTGTTATAGTAGTGATGCCATCTACAAAAAATTCAACAGCTATAAACATTCGATGTGGCTCGACAAATTCACTGCAGTGAATGAATTTCTGAATTCTCACCGCTGTACGACTGTCTAGTTACCAGAGCAAGGAAATGGATATAATGAACTCTGACTTAAAACTGATGTTTACAGTTTATTTATTATCTTTTACATAATTTATAATTTTTATTCATCTTACCTGATAGCAAAACAACAGCTTTAACCCCTTCAGAATTAAGATGGTTTAATCTTTTGCATAATTCACTCGATGGACCACTAGCTCTAAACTCGCCTCGCTGAAAATAAATGTCTATAAGTGTCTATACAAGATTTGATCTTTAAATATATTTTTCATAGATTCTTCCTAATGTGGAAGTGGAAAAAG
Source organism: Heliconius burneyi (assembly GCA_018247715.1). NCBI lineage: Eukaryota > Metazoa > Arthropoda > Insecta > Lepidoptera > Nymphalidae > Heliconius > Heliconius burneyi. Next base: position 2,294 of record DWGR01003012.1, on the reverse strand, counting down.
GATTGTTTGAAAAAAAATTAAAAACACTCTTCTACACCAAATTATATAGAATGTGTACTGAATTGATTCAGGTCTTGGCTTCATCATCAGACCGGCTCGATGATACCATATTGCTGTATTGTCACTTAAACTATGTATTAGAGACAATCAGGTCAAACTTAGTTTCTGAGATTTTATTAGATATTTACAAGAAATGTTTCATATCATATGTAACATAATGTAAAAAATAAACTTTAAAAAATACATCTCATTACCATGCCATGTTGAGTTGTGCCTGTACTTCTGGTTGTTATTATTTCTTGGACAGTAACTATTTTGGTGCCATACTGAGATTGCTGGGCTGAAATCAAGAGTAAAGATTCTTTACATTCTTAAAGTGTCATTTCACAAGTATTAAATACTTCCTTTCATAAGTATGAAATAATATTTAATTTCGGAAAACGTATAAAAATATACGTACAGAGACGCAAAAACGTAAAAATATTGTAACAGGCGTATTAAAATTCGAAGTAGCTCGACTTTGCTCCTTAGACACCTCTCAAGAGGCGAGAGTTTTCTAATTCAACTCAATTCAAATAAATCCAAATTCGTCAACGTATCTATGTTTAATAACCTGAGACATTATTCAAGAAGTGCGAATTCATTATCGTGTATATTCAGTATTTCTACAAGAAAAGGTCTCTTGTGATATAATAAAGGCATGCACAAAGTTTCTGAGTATTTTATAAGTTACCTTGGCCAGCGGAAATAATTTGACTTGGTCCAGTAAGAGAATGTTCTACTATTTTGGAAGGCATCACCGTCTGCATCATGGTTCCACTGAACAAAACAAAACATATTTTAGAAAATACATTCGCTTTAAAACAGTAGGTACTAAATATTTCTGATACTTATAAAAAGGAGTCTCCATGACTCCATGACTGGTAGACAATTCTAGCTATGGTAGAAACGTTTGTGTTTTTCATAATATATCCCACAGGTTTTATTGTGGCAACATTCGAATATTATCGAAAAGTTTACTCACCGTGAAGATTCTACCATATCCTCAACAATCGCTTCTCCCTCCGTGTAAGGGACGTTGTAAGGCTTGGCGAGACGCTTGCGTATTATGTCAATATAGCCCTGTAATATGTCTCTAATACGAAAAGCATCGTTTGTCTTCACAGCGTATTCCTTTTCACTGAAAGCCAATAAAAGAGTCACTTTAATTTCAAAAATATATGAAAAAAATGTGATTAATCATTTTTAGCTTCACGCTGTATCCCGCATAAGGTAACTTACTATTAAGGCACATTGTAACGTGGGCACCGCCTGATTTTAGAGTTAGGAAAGATGTACTAAGATGTCAAATTATTTTTGTTATTTTACTTATATTGTTTTTTAGTTAAAACCTGCCTCGCTTTGTGCATATATGCTAGTTTGAGTATTGCTACGTTCAAATTTTTTAAATTTTCAAAACATTACTTTTTAAAAATGATTATAAGAACATAATGATTATATTTTAGACAGAATATATAAGCATCGTACCTGTAGTCGCCAAAATTCAGAGTGAACGATTCACTTCCAGCTCGATATGACTTAACTTGCGTCAAAAGCCATACTTGTAAGATCTCTTTAGTTTCTTCATCGAGACGTAAAATTGATTCGGAGTTAATTCCTAATAGTCTCGGTACCAGCTTCTTCTTGCCTTTATGTTTTTCCTACAATAATTTGATTAGAAATCAATCAGATATTAAGTCAAATATAATATAATATCTATGATATAAGTCAGATAGGTCAGTTGTAGCTCAAGGGAACATACATGCGTGTGACAGTAAACGCCATAGATTGTGGGTGGAAATCAAATATTTAATATTTTAAGTTCTGCAACTCAACGGGTATTGCTTCAAGAATACGGTGGAAAGTGGAAAGAGAAGTCTCTTAACACTATATGCCTTCTGTCTTCTTCTTATAATGAATGTAATAAGACAATTTTGATTAGCTTCTAACAGGTAACGTAGTATTAGGGAATTTCTTTCCCATTAGGACATTTCTCTGCTTTCCGTCTAATTCTGAAGGCATTGCGTATTAACAGGCGGAGCTTAACGCCACGGTCTATCTCGTTACCAAGCGAACAAATAAAAATATTAAATATTTTGTTTTCGCGTGTAGAAATCGAACAAAAGTCATATTCTAATGATGTAACAATTGAAAGTGAAAAGAAATATTTACCTTAACCAAGAAGAAAGTGACACCATACGTGGGTAACTCTCTTGCGGTTTTAGTATAGATGTGCTTAGCCTCTATCTGACTCA
>DWGR01003011.1:0-12758 GCA_018247715.1 Heliconius burneyi | reverse complement strand
AAAGCAATCTCGACATTCATAAAACAACAAAATCTCAGAACTGAGGGCTCTTTTTAAGCGCATCAAATGCGAGACAGCGATTCTCGAAAGTAACACATATGAGCATAACGCTAAAATGAAAAAAAAAGACTTTTAAAAACACCACTCACTACCTTAGAACAAAAAGGGGAAGAATAATATGCAAATTGCACCTGTAGATTTTTTTAAATATACTGGATAAAACTAGGATAGGTAAGAGAAAGCACATAAAGACACTTCAATCTCCACTTTTCTCTCACTTTCACTCAACGATGCGCTTTTCCTGTTTCCCAGAACGATTTTTTTCCCGACATTTTCATAAATCGAAATCGAGCCTAGAACCTGTCGCGTTTACAGTCGCACGCATCCCTGCGCCACGACGGCCTGAAAGTAACAAGTTATATTTAACATTGTTATTATTTATTTTAAAGGCATATACATACTATCTCTAGTGATCTTTTCTAATAATACCATATCAGTATCAAAGATAAGGTATTTCATTGATAAGTACATCAAAGACTGGAGCTACCAAGATAAAGGTACTTAATTAACATGAATTCAAATTAAGCTCAAAATACTGATCGCTCAAATTTATGAAGACAGTTTACTTTGCTCTGGGCTTGATTTGAACAAGCTTGTTATTTACTAACAACGGTGAAATATGTTATTTTATATATAAATGTATGTGTATTATGTCAATTTATTGTGTTTCTTCATAATAAATAAACATTTCATTTAACTACCGTTACTATTATTATGCCCGTTGAGGCGCAGTGGCACAAACATGTTAGCGCGACCGTTGTAGATTCCATTTTCTGATAATTTGAATTATTTTTTTTCGTTGAATTCCACTACTTGACCATATACTTCAAGAAGTGAAAAGAAGGGGACGTAAGTATTTAATGGAAACGAAGTGTTTTAACATTAGGTTCCCTCTGCCTACCCTGTCATATGCGAGATATAACGTGGAAAAAAATAAAATAAATACCTCACTTACGAGTATTTAGAACTATTCGTAGTCCAGCGACTGTGTTAATTTTCGCCACTTAACACGCAGTGCCTCCGGAGATCGATGGAAAGTGGGTAAAGGAAGTTTTTTAATGGGAACGGAGTATTTGAACACTAGGTACCTAGTTTCAAGAGAACCTGGGTACCTTAACCCTGATATGAGATCAGCGTTGATAAAGATGTCAACCCTGATATGAGACAGCGTGAAGCAAAGATATACTAAAAACACATAAATAAAACGACCCGATACCATTTCCAATTTATCCTGTTTTCAGTTCTGTGCCGCCGTCTTTGCTTCTCAAAGGAAATAAAAGTCTTAACATTAAACATTTCTTGGAAAGTTGGTGTGGAACTTGTGGAACTATCTCTTACGCCGTGGACATGTTTGTACACTTTGTGTCTTCTATTAAATTTTTCAAAGACAGCCCGTAAAATTATATTCGTAATAAAATAAAGATTTGTCGTGGCTTGAAACTACTTTTTTTTTGCTTCACGCTATATCCCGCATGTAGCTGTGTACCTGGCAGTAGTGTTTAAACACTTTCCATCTAGAACCATTTCCATCAAGATATTTCCATTTTCCACTCAACTCAAACTCAACGCCTTTCTATGCATCGTTATGATGCATTACCTGAGAAAATGATTATATTAAATTTATTATTTCCTCGAGTGGAAATCAAACCCACTGTTGCGTTTACTGTCGCTCGCTTGTGCTCCTGCACGACAGCTGGTCTAATAAGCTAGAAAATGGCAAATGTTTTATTGAACATAATTATAAAATTTTTGAGTTCCATTCATTTTTTTCATTTGTTTTGTTAATCAAAGGACAACATTACACCTCGTACGCAATATCGGTAAAATAGGCAAAATATAGGAAATACAGTATCGACATTAGATTTTTCTTACTGAAAACTAAATTTATGAAATGTAAACACAAATGACTCATATTAAAAGGCTAAGAATGACCAGTTTGGCGGTGCTTCGTATTGCTCGTACAGTGTGGAACGACGCATCTTTCTCCATTTTGCATTGCATTTCCATATAATGATTTCTATTAAATATATAGAGCCACGTGAGGTCGTAAACGTGATAGTTTTGGGTTCTATTCCTATTTGTGGAAATGAAATATTAAAAATATTTTCATTTCTTCGCTCTGATAACAAGACAAAGCGTATTGAGGTCCACCACTCAACATGAAAGGTTTCGAAACTTCAGCGGATAGTGGAGAACGGAGTATCTTAACACTAGGTTCCCTCTGTTTCCCATTTTATTTGTGGGATATAACATGAAGTTGGTGAAAAATGTTTTGTTTTATTTGATGTGGTTAAAACATTAATAAAATTAGCATTTTTGTTAAGTCAGTATCGCACTTTAAGTCCACAGCGGCAACAACTTACATAATTTAATTTCCCAAGTCTAACTAAGCAATAAATATATTTTATATTATTGTTTTTATTATTTTGAAATCTTATGTCGTTTTATTAAACCTAATCGAATTGTAAATACCAAAATATTAGGATTGTAAGAGGTAAGTAAAGTTCACACACAAAAAAATGTCTGATATGAATGAAGGTGATCCCTTTTTCGCCTTCTCGTGTATATTGGTTTCGATTTTCGATTTCGATTTTCGGTTGTATTCTTGATATAAATGTATTTATTTTAAATATTTTTAAAGCGCTTAGAAAAGAAAAATACTTTTTTTGAAACATAGAAATTTGAACGCAGTTCTGATAGAACATATGAGGACGTACGGCTTGATTGTCAGAGCGCTTGGGCGGTTTCCAATAGGCGCGCACTTATTAAAAAAATCAGCTTCACGGCATTTATTTCCCACTTTATGCTGATTTTTTTTTCAGGAAATTGCGTGCTAAGTGGGGTAAGTCAAAGCCGGAGTTTTGCCAGAGCGAATAAATAAAAATATGAAATTCCCCCGAGTGTCCGTATGGGAATCGAACTCACAACCATCGTGTTACAGTCACACCCTTGTGCCCCTGTACTACGACGGCCTCTATATAGTTTAATGAAATTAATAAATTTCTTACAATATCCCTTTCTTATTCCTTAGAAAAGTAAGATATGCTGTGTTAAGAAAAAAACAAATTAAGCATAATAGCGAAACAGTCGAAGAAAATTCTATGTCGCAAATTATATTTTCTCATTAGACCGACAAGAGCTACCTACGCGTTGGTAAGCCGATGTATTTCTTAGTTAAAATACCAAAAGTTTGGCAATATTACTTTCATTTCAGTGATTTGCATCGCAGAACTCGCGATTCCTTTTCCAATTCCAAAGTTAGTGGTGCTGTACTCGAACGCGACCTGACTTTGCGACTCCATTAGTTTTTTACAACAATTTCTCTACGGCCAGTTGGTGTCGAATGGAAATTTCTTTAGGAGCCGGTCTCAGGAAGTTTTCTTCTGATCGCTTATTGGTTTTGTTCAAATATTCTTTAGTTCTGGATTAAATTTCTCTGGTGTTATTTGCATGACAAAGTATTATAATTAGACTGAATTTTGTCTAACGAGATCAATTAATAGGTATAGTTTTTTACCAACATGGTAAATCTGAGACACGGTTGGAAAATGATTTAATTTTCTAGTCGTTGCGTGTTGATTGGTGGAACTTAACGCCGTGCTTTATCTGTTAATTCAGTAAAATAAAAACAACCCTGAGTGAGAATCGAACCCATAACAGTCGTGTTCATAGTTACACGTGACAACGTTCTCGATCGTAAAAATGAATTGTTTACGTGTAATAATTTACGCAAGTTTACAAAGCAATGAAAGGTTTCTGCTGGAAACCTTTAAAAATATACTACGAAGTAGTGTTTGCTTATATAACTTCACTTTACTTCCTTATTTTGACAAGAAATAGTCAACCAGAAATATTTATATACTATTTTTGTATAATATTTCTAAAATAGATAGCATAGCATTAATTATTTGTTTAATAAGAAGTAAAATTATTTTTTTCTTTAGATTATCTAAACCATGGCTGTTGTGGCATAGTCTGACTGAAAATAACGGTTGTGGATTCGATCCACAATCGGGATTGAGTGATTTATTATAAATTAAATTCCATAGCTATGTAGACAACACGTTGAGTTTCGCCGTTTTCAATCTTTATTCTGGTAGAATGAGTCCATTTCTATTATAACGAAAAGATTTTAATATACGAGTATATACCTAAATAAATTCTTCCCCTACTTAGGGACTGACAGACAATACCCCACCCGAAACTACACGTACTCATACTACCCAGGTCAAAATATAAATAATATCTTAAAAATTCCACTCAATATCCATTATTTAACAACATCTGGTGGAATTTCCACGACAGGTCGTTATATGAGACACATCAGCATCAAATCCCCGTTGAATACCCACGAAGTATTCAAATAATCATTGAATGTCAAAAACATGATGTGAAATAAACTTGTCCAAATATACCAACGTCCCACAACAAATTACGTCAGCAAAGTGTCCCGTATACTGTCAATAAAGGCTTAATTTCTTCTACATCCGCTATGATTGATGGATATATGTTATGTCGTAAATAAAGCTTCTGGGATCAACGACGGTTGGCGAGGCTGTTTGGTTTTTACCACGGAAAAGCATTTAGGTTTATGGGAAAACGTATTTCAGTACATGTACTAATATTAGAAAGTTCAAATAAGAAAAGCTTCATGATGTATCCCGCACACAGCAGGATAGGCAGAGGAAACCTAGTGTTAAGACACTGCGTTCCCTATTTTCTCTCGAATTCTGGAGGAATTGCGTGTTGAGTAGCAAAACTCAGCGCTGCGCTTTACCTCGACGTCAGAGCGTAGTAATGGAAATATAAACGTAAATAAATATTTTACTTCCTCTAGTGGGGATTGAACCCACAATCGCCGCGTTACAGTCACACATTTCTGCCACTGCGCCACGACGGCCTTATTTCTTATTACGTATACTAATATTATGAAGTTAAACTATATAATAGAGGCTAGTGATGGGCAAAGGAACAAGCCTAGTACGCGAGACAGGTGATAGATTCGATGCCGCTCGAGGGAATCAATTATTTTAAATTCCTTACTGTGAAAAAAAATGTGGCGTTAGGTTCCGTAAGAAGCTAAATAATTTCTAATTCTAGGTAGGTAGAAAGTAGAAAACCGAGTGCCTTGACACTTGTTATCAGAATTACACATTACTTTGTTACATATTTACGTCTTTCTTAGTCATGAAGCTTTTATGGAATCGTATTTGCAGTCGGGTAAAGCTAAAGTGGGTCGCCAGTTTCGTTAACATATTAGCCTATTTATTTCCGGTTCCGCCATCTAATAGGTATTTTTCCACGCGAATAGTTCTCTTCAACTATCGCATTCGGAATGATTTGTTATTGGGTATTTTCTCTACCACTATAGGGTACGCAAGTATTGTTTTTTCGTGAGATATTCCAGATCAAAATTTTTAATATCATAAGCAATAATTCTCATTAATTTATTTGGAATATTACGATTCTTCGTCATGTATTCAAGATCTTTAATTTTGATATGTCAGTAGAAAGTGGTCATCACGATAGAAAATTTTAATAAAGGATGTTTGTTTCTAGCTGAAAAGCGTCTTTAATAGAAAAATGTTAAGCTATTTCACCATCACATATTTAACTATATGTACTTACAATACGTATATCCAGATGGAAAAGTTCCGTGCAAAACGAACAGTCTTGACACTAAGCTGTTTTTCCTACACTACTTTATACGGGATAAAGTTCGAGATTCAAATTCAAACACAAAATATTCTTAATTCAAATAGACTATTATAAGCGCTTTTGAATCATCCAATAGACATATAAATAAAAAAGCTACCATCGGTTTGGAAGGCAGTTCTGCTGAGAAGAGAAGAATCTCAACAGTTGCTCTTTTCAAGTCAATGGTATAATTTAATTTAATTATTACATTAGCTGACAGCTATCCTGCATGACATTCCTGTCAATAGACATTAATCCCATACATGATTATGCTCTAAATATTCTTGAACAGTTTACACTACTATACTTGTTAGAATTTTTTTACAGATACTTCAAATTTTGGTAGTGGCAAACTTAGAATACATGAAAACTTAGACTTTGAAAACATCTCGCAGAGAATCTCGAGCTCTTAGATTATAAATATAATTTGAACTGAAAGCCATTTTTGATAAAATTACCAAACAACTGTTCTACAAGCACCTTATTAAACTGTAATTCTCCTTAACAGTGCCACCAGACATCGTTAGCGATGATACATCGGGGGACGTCTCAGTACAAGAACTAGAAAACGCAACTCTAACGTGTAAAGCTACTGGACACCCTCCACCTAAAATTACATGGCGAAGAGAAGATCACGAACCTATTTTACTGAAGAAGCCTTCTTCGAGAGATTTTGATAAAGGTTTGATAATAGACTAGAATTTATTAGAAATAATTGTGAAGGCAAAATAAAAATAGAAGTCATTGGTGGTGCGCAGTGGCACAAGTGTGTGTAACCGCGACGGTTGTAGATTCAGTTTTTATTTGAGGAAATTAATTACTATTTATAAATATTTTATTTTTTCGCTCTGGCAATAAGGCAAAACATGGTTGAGTTATACCGCTCACAGTTAAAAAATGTCTCGAAAAGTGGAGAATAGTCTTAGCTTAAGACTAGATTCTATCTATCCTGCTATGTGCGGGATACAGCGTGAAGCTATAAAAAGAATCAAGTTCGTGAACGAAACATTTTTTTAAAGTAAATTTTTCTACAATATACATGTGTTAGTTTTGTGTAATAAGCTCTAAAGCATTAAATTTCTAGCAATTTGCCTATATTAAAACTTAAAGTTACATTATAATGTTATCCAGTATGGTGCTATCAGAGTATACTTAATGCAAATTAAGATAATACTGTAACCATCTTAGAAGAACGGGCTTAAGAAGTTACATTTTATTTAATAAACGCCTGTACATTGTAGCTTGGCTCTTCTGACTCAATGCGACTGTTACGGGTTCAAATTCAAATTGGAGTAATATTTTTGTATATTATAATTCCGCTCGCATTTCCTTCGTTGTTATAATTGAAAAACTAATACTCTTAAAAGCTCAAGGACGCATTTTCTCTACCAGATCTAAGATATGAACATAATTTAAAATAAAACAATTTCCTCGAGCAATTGATTATCAAACTGGCTACCATCGTGCTTGCCACTGCTTTGCGACGCTCCCTACCTTAATATATGGAAGTTAAAAAGAAAACAAAATATAAACTAAATAAATACTAAAGTCATAGTAAAAACTGGAAAACAATTCAAATTTAATACTTATATCTGTCATCTAAAGTCACTTGAAGACGACGCTTTATAAAAAAACATAGGCTTTTGATCTTTCAGAAAAATAAAAGAAGAAATAATATGGCAATTTCATCGAAAACGTTTTAATGATCTTATTTGATCTATCTTTTTTTCTTCGAAAGAAATGAGTTATTTATAGAGTTCTGTTTATATTTTGAATTAACAGTGTGGATGGAAATCAATATTTGTATTTTGTTATCTTATTTAGAGGGAATCCGTTGGGAAGGAAAACGGAGTGTCAGGATACTTTTTTTCTGCCTTTAATTATGGTATAGAGCTAAAAGAAGCCAAGAAAAAAATATTATTATTATTTTTAGCTTCATCGCAGGACATTGTGTCTCTGTGCCACGACTAGCCTCAAAAATAACAATAAAAAGTTGGTGAAAACATTTAAAAAAATCTTATTACAGTGTATTTAATTATAAAAAATTGAAATTACATTTTACGGATTCGTGTAAGAAATACAAATAAAATGTAAATTATTATTTTAACCGAAATAAGTTCTTTACAAAATTCAAAATATTCTTTTATAATTTTCATTTATTGAGGCCAGTCGTGGCAGATGTACAGAGTGTGTCTGTAAAAACCGACTGGTTGTGGTGTCAATCCCCACATGAGGAGATGAAATATTTAATTAAAAATCTTCGCTCTGGTGTCGAGGAACCCGAGGCGTTGAGTTCTGCCATTCAACACACCACACAATGCCTCCAGAATTCAGCAGAAAGTGGGGAACGGAGTGTCCTAACACTAGGTTCCCTCTACCAATGAGAAATAAAACGAAGAAAAAAACATTAAATATACCGTTGTGCCACTGCGAAACGGCTGCCCCATATCATACTTGTTATTTTTATCCGTATAAAAATGTATGGTAACGGTGCATGTTAAGTGGTTCATTAAATTCATCTGAATACCCGAAAAATGGTTAAAAATGACGCGAAAAAATATATTTAAATATTGTTATGTCATAAAAGTAATATCCCTTAGCCAAGGAAAACCAATACAAATATTTTCTTTATAAATATTCGATGTTTATCAACATTTCTCCCCACAAATTATTTTTAAAGCGTCTCGGGGAATATTAGAAAATCTATTTGAAAAGTTCGATGGAATGGATTTGTAAGACTTGTGGCGTAGTAGATTAAGTCGTACTGGTTGTATATTCGATTTCCGTTCGGAGAAATTTATTATCAATATAAAACTGATAAGTCATTTAACAGGTATGTCTTAGACGTGGATACTTTATTATGACAGTCATATGGACGGTTGTGGTGAAGGAAAATGCGATGGCTGTGGTCTGTGAGTTTGTTAAATCCACACACCAATCTTCTTTTCCAGGTCCTTGTTGACATAGCGTGGTAACTGCCAAATTTGGCCACTGTCTTATTCTAACGAAACTAATCAATACTTAATGGTTTTTTACTTTAACTTTACTTAACTTTGCTCTCTTATGAAACAAAAAAAGATTTTTATAGAACTTTCGCTGAAATAACTGGACTATGTATATACGTATTCCGTTCGAGCCTTGCGCGTGGGTTGGCTGCTTTATAAATAAGTTATAAAATATTCAGTACTATAACCAATCCTTATTTCCTCTGAAAGCTCAAAATCTCCCCTTACGTATGTATGAAATCGTAACATATTTTTTTATTTTTCACATTTAGCGGGATAGGCAGAGGGAGTGTAGTGTTAAGAAATTCCGCTCCGAATTCTGAAGGCATTACGTGTTGAGTGCTTTGCCACAACACCAGCGAAGCGAAGCGAAAAAATAAAAATAATATTATAAATATTTCATTACCTCGAATGAGAATTGAATCCGAAACCTATGGTGTTTATCATCGCAGACTGGTGTATCTGCGTCACGACTGTACACATGTAACATATTTTTTTAGGATTAACCTTGTATGTTAACTTTTAAGTAAGTTTTTAATTTTCTTACTTTAACTAAACTTCGAAAAACAAAGCAGCAGAAGGAAATGTAGTGTAAAGACACTCCGTTTTCCATTATTTCCGCTCATTTTCGAAACACGCTTGCTTACCAGAGAATTTTCTAATTAATTTTAGCAGTCGCGTTTACAGACAGACGCTGTTTCATTGTATCTTTTCATTTTTACTTTATGCCACTATTAGAAATCTAATCTGTAGCTTCAGCATAAAGTCTGGTAATATATTTAGTATAAAAAGTCTTGTTACCAGAGCGCGAAAATAAAAAAAAAATCATTCTCCCAATTGATAATCGAATCCATATCAATCAGACAATGGACCACTGTGCCACTTCGGCATATATTTTTTCCTTTATAATGATATAAAGTTATGCAATATACAATTTTCTAACAACTTCCTTTTGTTTAAGAGCTATGATGGGATTCTATGAATTCTAATTACGTTACTTAGTTCCATAAGTAATAAGTACTCACGAGGCTTATACTCTAAGTTGTTTCAAAATCCTATTACCTTTCATCATTATTATAACTTTATTCCAAGACAAAGCTAAGTAAACTTAATTGTAAATGTAATATGTTCGTATATTATAAATTATGAATGATTGCTTGAGGCGGTGGTGGCGCAGGTTCTGGGTTTGTTATCAACCCCACTATTAGCTACTTAAGGCCTGGCATCAAACTTCTTTACTCTTCGCCCAATGCCCCAAAATTATACGAAAAGTGGATGATTGAGTTTTTACACTAGGTACCCTGACTTACATTACTGGATAACTTTATGTTACAATTATTTATTTGTTTTTTTTTTAAATAAATAATAAATCAGTTTCATGCTGTAGCCTTCACACGTCAGGGTAGGCATAGGGAACCTTGTATTGCTCAGTTCTCCATTTTACGTCAAATTCTGTAGGCATTGCGTGTTGAGTGGCGGAACTCAACGACGCCCTTTGCCTCTTTCTTTAAGTTTTAGAAATATTAAAATAGTTATCTCAAAGTTATACCATACCATATTGTTTTAAAAATATTTTTGATATATTGCAAAAATTACTTAATTTTTTCATTTCCCTGGTGCGGGAAGACAAAGCGTAGCTTAAGTACGCAAGCGCAGTTCAGTTCCGGTACTCAAAATATATTTTTTTAGATTCCTTTATACTGCATTTATTATTATATAATGCAGTTTAATTTTGCGGGTTATAGTGTGAAAATTAAAAGAGTAATACACACATTTATACGAAAGTCAAGTCGGAGTCTTTAATCAACCAAAACAAAATCAATAAAAACAATAAATACAGGCGCAGTGGCAGTGTCTGACTTTAAATCTGGCAGTCGCGGGTTTGATTCCCATTCAGGTGAATTAATTATTAACATTTCTGTTCTGCAATTCAACGTGCAATAAAAAATGAGAACAGAATAACTAGGTACTTAATACATACTTAACACTAGGTTCACTCGCCAACACCCTTATAAGCGGGATACAGCGTGAATCCAAAATAAAAAAATATAAAAGTAGCTTAAGTAAAACCGGAAATATCTAGCTATTACAATAAAAGCTTAACAGTTACTCTCTTAAAGTATGCGTCACAAGTAAATGTTAGAGCGGAATGGCAGTATAGCGTGATACACTCGATAACTTATGAAATTTCCTTTCGTGTTAAGCTGAGCGTTGTTTTCCATCACACTGGAGTTTTCTTTAATGATAACAATTAAAGTGTTCGTCTAAAATAACGAACTACATTTGTCTGTTATTTCTATTGAAATGTATTTAATTATTTTTTCATGTATATATAACTTTTTTAATTTAACGTACTTTATGGCGTCCTTTCTTAATATGAGACTATCGTGGCGCAGCGGAACAAGGGTGTGACTGTAACGCGACCGTTTTGGGTTCGATCCCCACTCGAGGAAGTGAAATATTTGTTTACGTTTATAGTTTCATTTCTTGCAACTCGCAATGCCTCCAGAATTCGGCAGAAAATGAAGTGAATTCGGCAGAAGTGTCTTAGCACTAGGTTCCATCTGCCTATCCTGCTGTGTGCGGGGATATATAGCTTTACTAGATAAGTAGAATACGTAATTTGGGTTATTTTCAATATTTATGTCATAATAGAAGCTTGGAGCTGGTCTGATGATGGAGCCAGGGCCTGAATAGTAAAACTCTTCAGAGATTACTAGTTCATGGCTCATATAGTGTAAGCACCAGAATGCTTGGCTGTTTTTAACCGACTTCTGTAAAAAAAGGAGGTTATCAATTCGACTGTATTATTTTTTATGTTGGTTACCTCATAAATTTGGACTGGGTGAACTAATTTTGATTATTTTTTTTTATTTGAAAAGTAGTGCTTCCCGTATGGTCTCATTTTTTTCGTCCATTTCTGATAATAGTATCTATGAGAAAATCACATTAGTTTTAAAATGGCATTCGGTATGTGCGCGTCAAATGGGCGAATAATTCAATGTGGCGTTAACGGATTTCGATGACTCTTTTTTTGAAAGGACATTTGGTTAGGTTCCGATTATAGGATCCGGTCGAAATTGACAATTTTTTTATGGTAAAAATTTAATTATACTGTAATAGCTATGTTACAAGAAAAAAACATTGTTAAATTTGATGTTAGAAGTGAGATTTCCCATCGTTGCATTTCTTTTTAACCAACCTCAAAAAAGAGGATGTTCTCATTTTCTACCGATTTCGAAAAAAGGAGAGATTCTCAATTCGTTCGAATATTTTTATGTACGTTCTTGTCAATATACCATAAGTTTGAAGTCGGTGTCAAGCTAATTGTACAACATCAAATTACTAAGCCTGTTTGTTTTACTTGGCACCGATTTCAAAATTATAAGATCTTTGTAAAATTATTTTGTTACTTTTTAGTTTTTTTTTTGTTAATTCTTTTTCAATTAAATAATTATATTCACCAAAATCCAGAGACATTTATTATTATATGTTAACATGTCAGGAGAAAAGTAAGATAGTACTTAATAACCACAATTTATTGTTCCTTTTTCACATTTTACACGATTCGTACACTTTCCACTGCACACTTTACACTTATGCATGATTTTACCCGCATAGTTTCAGCACTGACACTGATTTTAAATACTTAAACACCGTCTTAGATTTACACCTTCCGGGAGGCAGACTAACGACGTACTGACTCAATCCGTAATTTCTGATATCCGACGCGTGCGCCGGGAAACGGCACCAGGGTGATTAACCCTATCGCCGTGGGTATCTAACCGACACCCATCGCTATGGGTGCGTCTTTGGGGGAGCATATAGCCCAATGAGGACATTGCGCCCGCTGTGCAGGAGCGCAGAGAGAGGGGAATTGATTCAGGGGGGATTGGAGTGAGCTATGAGCCACCTGGGCGGTCAAGCTCAGCCGGGTGAGACCCACGGTTGCCCGAGGGAGGCCCAGCTTAAGCGACCAGCGGCCGAGGTGGCAGC